>JAJAGP010004239.1:0-53752 GCA_025084515.1 Ancistrus triradiatus | reverse complement strand
TTCTTTACACAAACCAACACAACAGCAGCTGTTAAACTTTATGACCAACTTTCCAACAATTAAAACCTGCAGACGCTCATACCTGTTTGCACCTCTGTACTGTGTAAAGACTCTCTGAATACAGAACGCTATGCCCACGTGGTTTTGAAATTACCGCATAGAATAAGAGCCAATCATTCAATAAGGCCGATTTCACTCGACACATGGGAGCACCAAATATGTAGCAAACTAAGACTACACTTTAATTGGATTAATTTTTAATTAAACTTAATTAATTAATATATATTTTAATTAACAAAGTTTAATTAAAAATTAATCCAATTAAAGTGTAGTCTTAGTTTGCTACAAATGCGACCGGTCGTAGTTTAAGAGGGTCCCCCAGACGTTGCGAAAGGACAGCCCCAATGCCCACTGATGAAGCATCCACCTCCAGAACAAAGGGACGGTCCGGATCTGGGTGTCCCAGGACCGGGGCATGAGTGAAGGCTTCCTTGAGGGCGGCAAAGGCCTGCGTGGCCTCCGTGGGTCATGGAAGGACTCGCGGCTTGTCCCGCAAGAGCGATGTCAAGGGGGCTGTCATCTTGCTGAAGTTCCTGATTAATCGACGTTAGAAGTTAGTGAAACCAAGAAACTGTTGAAGTTCTTTGACCGTCTTGGATTCAGGCCATGACAGAACAGCAGTTACCTTGGCATCATCCATAGCCACACCCGAGGGTGAGATGACATATCCCAGGTACTGGATAGACTGAGTATGAAACTCACATTTTTCGGCTTTCGCTCTCAGATGATGCTCCAGAAGTCTCTCCAGGACCTTGCGGACGTGCTCGATGTGAGTAACTAGATCTGGTGAGAAGATTAGAATATCGTCAAGATAAACAATCACGAAACGCCCCAGCATATCCCGGAAAACGTCATTTATAAACGCCTGGAATACAGAGGGGGCATTGCCAGACCAAACGGCATTACCAAGTATTCATAATGTCCCGAGCTGGTGCTGAATGCGGTTTTCCACTCATCCCCTTTCTTCATGCGAATCAAGTTGTAGGCATTACGAAGGTCTAGTTTGGTAAACCATTGAGCATCCCTAAACAATTCGAGGGACGCTGGCACCAGGGGTAGCGGATAAGCATACTTCTTGGTAATGAGGTTCAACCGCCGGTAATCAATAGTGGGACGCAGCCCCGAGTCCTTTTTGGGGACAAAGAAGAACCCTGCCGAGACCGGTGAGGTGGAAGGACGAATGAACCCACGAGCCAAATAGTCCATGATATATTCCTGCATAGCTTTCTCTTCGGCCGACGACAAGGGATACAACCGGGCTTTAGGCAAAGGTGCGTCTGGGATAAGATCAATGGCACAATCATACGCCCGATGAGGTGGCAAGCCTGCCACAGTCCCTTCCCCAAAAACAGCTGCCAGATCCTGATACTCACTGGGTACGTTGCTAGGCAGAGGGGGGTCAGTCACCGGTAGGGAATTGATCTGGATCTCAGGACGACGAAAGCAGTTCTGCTGACAGAATGGAGACCATCGGAGGAGCTCTCGTGAAGACCACTAGATGTGAGGATCATTAAGATGAAGCCAGGGAATGCCCAGAATGATGGGGTACGCCAGGGAAGCCACTGGAAACAACGAGATGGATTCCACATGTGTAGCACTGGTGAGCAGACATAAAGGTTCAGTGACCTTAGTAAGAAATCCAGAGCCAAGAGGCTGTCCATCCGCAGTAGTGATGCGCCGATTAGATAGAAGAGGTGTGCATGGTATATTCCATTTTGTGATGAGATGATCGGCGATGAAGTTTCCCTGGGCACCGGAATCGATCATGGCTGTAAGAGAGAGCTCCATGTGAGCCAATCGTAGGACAACCGGCAAGGTGAAAGAAGGAATGAGAGGGTTTTGACTCACTCGGGGTGTACACTTCTTCGACCCGGTTTGCCTTGTTGAAGAACCACAAGAAGGGGCCAGATCACAGTGGGATTGGAGGTGACGGTTAGACCCACAGTAGCAGCAAAGCCCCATCTCGAAGCGATGACGGCATTCTTCAGATGGGAGATGAGTACCTGCCAACTCCATGTCCTCTAAAGGTGGTGAGGGATCCCAGGTCATGGATGACGGAGGCGAACGCAAGGTTGCGGCCGGCCGGGTTTGCAGGAGCTGGTCCATCCAGATCGCCAGAGTAATAAGATCCTCCAAAGCCAAATCCAGATCACGTCCTACCAATTCCCTCCGCAGTTCTGGACGAAGCCCCTGATGGAATGCCGAATGAAGGGCTGCAGGATTTCAGCCGCTTTGAGCAGCCAGCGTGTGAAACTGGAGAGCGTATTCCGCCGCCGTGCGCCGCCCTTGACGTAGCCATAGGAGTAACTCACCAGCTGAGCAACCTTCCTGAGGGTGCTGAAAGGCAGACCGAAAGGCAGAAAGGAAACGTTCATAATTCCTCACCTCAACCCCTTGTTGCGACCAAACGGCAGTGGCCCAATCCAATGCGCGATGTGACAGTAAAGAAATCACCAAAGCAATGCGTGCTGCATCGGAGTCTGGGGGTGAGTGAACAAAATACAGCTCACATTGCAGCAGAAATCCTTCACAACAATTTGGGTCTCCGTCATACTTATCTGCTCGAGCCACTTTATATGGTGAAAGAGCGGACGCCGCACGAGGAGAGCTGGGAGGAAGCGGTATCGAAGCTGGAAGGACTGCCGCTGCTGGAGGTATACTCAGTTGGGTCACCCGCTGAGAGAGCTCGTTTACCGCAGGAACCAGTGATCCCAAAGTGCATTGGTTGTCTGCAAGCAGAGAGACGGCACGAGCGACTTCTTCCAGCTGAGATCGTAGATCCCCAAGCTGTTGTTCCATGCTGGGTCTAGATTCCTCAGTCGCTGTCTCCATGTCAGCTATGCCTACTGTAACGCGTGTGTTGAGGGACAAGACAAACGCGGACTGAAGAGAGTAAAGGAACTGAGATTTATTGAAGTAGATACACACTAGCGAGAGCAGACGTGTAGAGCCAAAGACCAGGTACGTGAATACGAGGCATAGCAAAGAGAGGTGGCAACTGCTGAGTATATATAGGGGTGGTTAATGAGACTCAGGTGGTTGATCAGTACTCTGGTGATAATGAGCGTGGCGGAGAACGGGTGCGGCCTGCAGCGTGAGTCACGTGATGCTGAGCGTGTCTGAGATTGGGTGCGATCTGCAGGGCCGGAGTCGCATGACATTGAGCGTGACCAAGAGCCGGCAGTCACGTGATGTAGAGCGTGACCTAGAGCGAGTGCGATCTGCAGGGCCGGCGTCACGTTGAGCGTGGCTGAGAACGGGTACGATCTGCGGAGCTGGCGTCACGTGATGTCGAGCGTGGCTGAGAGCGAGTGTGATCTGTAGCGCCGGCGTCTCGTGATGTTGAGCGTGGCTGAGATCGAGTGTGTGTTGTAGCGCCGGTCGCAGGCGTGACACCTTTAACGGATTTAAAGGCTGGCTTTCCTTCTCACAAGTTACATGTACAAATAATAATAGCTAAAGTTTGTATAAATCTTTCAGTTGCTTTCTGGAGCAATACCAATATTGTCTTGTCCTTCCCTTATGGAGCCTCTGTATTCTACAATGCCATCATTACACCATATGTAGAGAGTATGGGTAGCGAAAAAGAGATTTTTTTAAACAACATGTTATTCAAGGCAAACTGCAATTACTGTGGATAGATACAGTAAGTATAATTCATATGAAGCATACAGTGGTGATTGAAAGTTTGTGAAACCATTAGAATTTTCTATATGTCTGCATAAATATGACCTAAAACAACATCAGATTTTCACACAAGTCTTAAAAAGTAGATAAAGAGAACCCAGTTAAACAATTAAACAGAAATATTATACTTGGTCATTTATTTATTTATTGAGGAAAATGATCCAATTTACATATTAGTGAGTGGCAAAAATATCTGAACCTTTGCTTTCAGTATCTGGTGTAATCCCCTGTGCAGCAATAACTGAAACTAAATGTTCCTAACTAAATGTAACTGTTGATCAGTCCTGCACATTGTCTTGGAAGAATTTTAGCCCATTGCTCTGTACAGAACAGTTTTAACTCTGGAATGTTGGTGGGTTTCCTCACATTAACTGCTCGCTTTAGGTCCTTCCACAATATTTCGATTGGATTAAGGTCAGGACTTTGACTTGGATATTCCAAAACATTAACTTTATTCTTCTTTAACCATTCTTTGGTAGAATGACTTGTGTGCTTAGGGTCGCTGCCTTGCTGCGTGACCCACCTTCTCTTGAGATTCAGTTCATGGACAGATGTCCTGACATTTTCCTTTAGAATTCTCTGATATAATTCAGAATTCATTGTTCAATGAATGATGGCAAGCCGTCCTGGCCCATATGCAGCAAAACATGCCCAAACCATGATACTACCCCCTCCATGTTTCATATACAGGAATGCAGTATTTTCCTTTCTCCAAACATAACGCTTTTCTTTTAAACCAAAATTTCTATACACAAAACAGTCTTCCAATAGCCTTCTGGCTTGTCCATGTGATCTTTAGCAAACTGCAGACAAGCAGCAATATTCTTTTTGGAGAGTAGTGGCTTTCTGTGCAACCCTGCCCTGCACACCATTGTTGTTCAGTGTTCTTCTGTTGGTGGACTCATGAACATTTACATTAGCCAATGTGAGAGAGACCTTCATTTGCTTAAAAGTTACCCTGGGATTCTTTGTGACCTCACCAACTATTACACGCCTTGCTCTTGGAGTGATCTTTGTTGGTCGACCACTCCTGGGGTGGGTAACAAGGGTCTTGAATTTCCTTTATTTGTACACAATCTGTCTGACTGTGGATTGGTGGAGTCCAAACTCTTCAGAGATGGTTTTGTAACCTTTTCCAGCCTGATGAGCATCAACAAGTCTTTTTCTGATGTCCTCAGAAATCTCCTTTGTTCATGCCATGATACACTTCAACAAATTGTCAAATTCAACTGCTAATCTTAGAGGTTCACATACTTTTGCCACACAGTAATATGTAACATTGGATCATTTTCCTCAATAAATATATGACCAGGAATAATATTTTTGTCTCATTTGTTTAACTGGGTTCTTTTTATCTACTTTTAGGACTGTGAAAATCTGATGATGTTTTAGGTCATATTTATGTAGAAATATAGAAAATTCTAAAGGGTTCACAAACTTTCAAGCACCACTGTAGTTCAGGATAAAATATTATTAATTTGATGCACATAGCACATCCACTAGTGTTACTCAACTATGTAGTAGTATAATTTCAAGGGTAAATCAGAAAGCTAATGCAAGTACTTAAACACTTTTAAAATATTTGACTACAATAACACTAACTACTGTCATTATTAAGGTAACAATAAGGTTTGTAGAGACTCTACTCACAGATGGACCTATGACTTCTCAAATACAATATTCTTGTTGGCAAAGTCACATCTCCCCTCGATGTTCATCTCATTTGTGTATTGCTACTGGCTAGTTGCTGCATCATATTCAGATGTTTCTGACATTTCTGAACTCTTTTCTCATCATCCATAGGATTGTTGTTGGAGAAAAGTCTAAGAGCCACAGGGACCAAATTCTATGTGCACTGAGTGCAGTACAATTCTAACACTTCCTTATTCCAAAATCTGCATATTCCTGAAGGACCTGATTAGTTGAATGAATCTAAAACTTAAATGGATCTGACAGGTTGGCAGATTTCCAGAAGCAGAACTGATTCTCCATGACTATAGTTTTAGATAGTTAGCACGCTAGACTCTCAGCCTTCTCACCCTAGGTCAAATATCACTCAGACAGGGAGTGGCTATCTTCTTATCTTGATCTAATGTGATTCCAAAATAGAAGAAGGAATCCTGATAGCCTCTTTCTTTTGAAAGATGACTCTGACTTCATCCCTACTGCACTCACTTCCTAATTTCTTAGTGGACTGAATCTACTAATGTCTCATATATTAGGTAATAGATATCAGACATTACATATTAAAATACACAGAAGACTTAGTGAAAGAAATCGTAAGGACTATTGTAAAATGGGTTTGACTTTAGATATCGATATAAACAACCCTGACTGAATGCTGAATTTCTGCACTTCTGAAATCTGTATTTAAAAGACAGCAAATCTGAGTCATTGTTTACATTTTAGAATTCTAAAAATAAGTCATTTAATAATGTATCAGTAATGTAATACATTTTATTTATTAATTTATTTATTAATTAACTTTTTTGTTTGTTTTCAGTTATGCCATTTGGCAGAAGCTCTTATCCACTGATTTTCAAATTATGTAGCTGAATGTGGCACAATAAAATTACTCAAATAATGAATGTAGTATTCAATAATAAGTCTATACTAGATTAGACTTGTGCTACCCAGAAATATAAAACATGTTCTCTGTTTGACACTAAATGCATATACATTAAATCCTCAAGGTTTAAAATAAATTTTACTTACAGTACTGTGCATAAGTTGTAGGTCACCATTAGATTTGTTGTTTTAGCTATGTTATAATGACCATATACAGTGGTGCTTGAAAGTTTGTGAACTCTTTAGAATTTTTTCTATATTTTTCTATATTTCTGTATAAATATGATTTTTAGACAAGTCCTAAATGCAGATAAAGAGAACCCAGTTAAACAAATGACAAATATGCATATATACACACACACACACACATATACTTGGTAATTTATTTATTTGAGGAAAATGATCCAACATTACATATTATTGAGTGGCAAAAGTATATAAACCTCTAGGATTAGCAGTTAATTTGAAGGTGAAATAAAAGTCAAGTGTTTTCAATCAATGGGATGACAGTCAGGTGTGAGCGGGCACCCTGTTTTATTTAGATAACAGGGATATATCATCAGCGATCTGTCTGCTCTTCACAACACATTTGTCGAAGTGTATCATAGCACGAACAAAGGAGATTTCTGAGGACCTCAGAAAGAGATGTTGATGCTCATCGGGCTGGAAAAGGTTACAAAACCATCTCTAAAGGGTTTGGACTCCACCAATCCACAGTCAGACAGATTGTGTACAAATGGAGGAAATTCAAGACCATTTTTATCCTCCCCAGGAGTGGTCAACCAACAAATATCAAGGTGTGTAATAGTTGGCAAGGTCAGAAAGGACTTCAAACTTTCTGACCACTTTCCAACTTCAAAGCAACTGAAGCCTTCTCTCACATTGGCTAATGTTAATGTTTATGAGTCCACCATCAGATGAACACTGAACAACAATGGTGTGGATGGCAGGGTAGCAAGGAGAAAGTCACTACTCTCCAAAAATAACTTTGCTGCTCATCTGCAGTTTGCTAAAGATCACGTGGACAAGCCAGCAGGCTATTGGAAGACTATTTTGTGGACAGATGAGACCAAAATAGAACTTTTTGGTTTAAAAGAAAAGCATTATATTTGGAGAAAGGAAAACACTGCATTGCAGCATGCGAACCTTATCCCATCTGTGAAACATGGTGGTGGTAGTATCATGGGTTGGGCCTGTTTTGCTGCATCTGGGCCAGGACAGCTTGCCATCATTGATGGAACAATGAATTTTGAATTATGTCAGGACATCTGTCCATAAATTGAACCTCAAGAGAAGGTGGGTCATGCAGCAAGACAACGAACCTAAGCACACAAGCCGTTCTACCAAAGAATGGTTAAAGAAGAAGAAAGTTAATGTTTTGGAATGGCCAAGTCAAAGTCCTGACCTTAATCCTATCGAAATGTTGTGGAAGGATATGAAGTGAGCAGTTAATGTGAGGAAACCCACCAACATCCCAGAGTTGAAGCTGTTCTGTACAGAGGAATGGGCTAAATTTCCTCCAAGCCGGTGTGCAGGACTAATCAAGACTTATAGAAAACGTTTAGTTGCAGTTACTGCTCACAAGGGGGGTCACACCAGATACTGAAATCAAAGGTTCACATACTTTTACTACTCACTAATATGTAATATTGGACAATCTTTCTCAATAAATAAATGACCAAGTACTCTGTCTAATTTGTTTATCTGGGTTCTCTTTATCTACTTTAAGATTTGTGTGAAAATCTTATGATGTTATAGGTAATAAATATGCAGAAATATAGAAAATTCTAAAGGGTTCACAAGCTTTCAAGCATCACTGTATAACATACTGTTGATGATTGTACCCAAAAATTTCAAACTTGGACCTTACTCTTTCCATTGATCTTCATTGCAATCTTTATAAACTTTAGCATAGTTTTAGCCTTGTCACCCTGTTCTCCTTCTGCAAAAGTGTTTTCTTGGTTGCTATTCTTCCAAAAAAGCCAATTCCTTATCAATCTTCTTCGGACTGTAGAATGGTCAACTTGGTATCCCGATGAAGCTGCCAGATGCTGCTATTGCTCAAGTCTAAGGGGTGGTCACACTCAATAGTTGCCACTGTAGCCTATAGAAGCTGTTTGTATGTGTGCAATTCTGAATGCAGGAAGGTAACTAACAAGTAGCAGAACCTTAAAAGACCCGGAAATTTAGAACAATATTTTAAATTTGATTCTGGTAATAGGAAGCCAGTAGAGTGGTCTCATCAAATGAGTTATTTGTGGTAGGTTGTGAATGAGATGGGCAGTCTGATTGCTCAGTAGTTGAACGATGGAAAATGAAGTCAGACCTAGTGTGGAAATGAAAAGATACGTTTTTATGGCCAGGGAAGTAAATTTTTCTGATGTTATGAAGTTATGAAATATGCAAGACCGGGTTGTTCATATAATGTGGTCAAAAATGTAGGTTGTTGTCCAAAAGCACGCCAAGACATTCATTGTGTTCTTGCTGTTGGGCCAGATGGACAGTAAGGCTGTATGTTGATTGAGAGGTCCAAGACTAGATATTTTTTTGCAGGTGGGCAGAGCAGTTTTATTGGTTTCGGGTGATGCTTGAATATACAGGAAGTGGTGTCAGAAAGGGAGTCAAATGTGAAATTTTGATAGTGGGTGGAGGCAAGTATAGTTGAGTATCTTCTGTCGAGCTGTGATACAAAAAGCTATGAGACATAACTCAATGAATAATTTAATGTACAGGGTGAACAAGACTGGACTAAGAACCTATCCCAGATGAACTCCTGTAGTAATCCAATGAGGTGCTGAAACTGAATCTTGCTATGTTATGTGGTAGGATAAATCTTGTAAGTACGAGGAAAACCAGGAAAGAGCATGGACTCAATGCCCAAGTTAGCAGAGTAGAGATGCAAATCTGATGATTCACATTGGCAACTGCATCGGACAGATCCAGAAGAATAAGTAATGAAAAGTATTTCGATGGGTACACATGCATCATTTACCTGGGGTTTACTATTTGGCACGTAACTCTTACCTAATCATTGTTGCAAACCAGGTTTGCTTTATTGTTTTGGCTGATGTATAATAATAATAATAATAATAATAATAATAATAATAATAACAACAACAACAACATCAAGGGGAACTCAAGTGGCAGAGCAGTCACTAGCACACGACTACAGGTAGTTGGGTTTGAGACCCAGGTGTCTCATTCAGACACGAATGGCTGTGTCTAACGGGGAGCAGCCCATGTGGAGGATCATCCCCCAATGCTGCAACAGTGTCCCATGCCCTGGCATCCTGTCTAGGGTACTCTTATGCCTTCATATCTTTACATTCATTAATAAACCAGGATCTTCATGATTAAGATTTCTGTTTTTTGATTGATACATAGTCATCATGGCATGCCAATTTGAATTTGTCATAAATATGTAGTAGTGGTATTTCAGCTTTAGAATCGACATGTATAGTGCTGTATTTGAATCATATTTCACTGTACTATATTCTAGATAATCTACAAGCAGTAACACTATTTAAGGTCTATTAAGTGGTCAATGTGTTAAAAAAATACAAGTGCTGCACTTGATGTGCTGACATCATGCATTCATTCATTTTCTCAACAACATCACCCACATCAGGCTTGGCTTGAAAGCTGTTGCCTAGCCGGCGACACAGGGTGCAAGGCAAGAACAACCCAAGACAGGGCACAAATCTATCGTAGGGCACACACACTCTTTGTCACGCCCACCGGCGGTCCGAATCGAAACGCCGGCAATTTGGTACGATCCACATCTCCCGACTACTAATTTCCTCCACCTGTTTCCGTCTGACTCATTCATCACTGCTCTATTTAAGCGTCCCTCACCCACCTGTTCTCGCCGATTCACTTGGTTCCCTACCTCTCCTCCATGCTCCTTGCCCGTCCTGTCAGTATCCTGTGTCCTTGTGTGCATAATAAAACCTCCTTACCTTTGAGTTGCTGGCGTTTGTCTCGTCGTTCTCCGTGCAACGTGACACTCTTAGACTCATACTCACACTCACACAGTAGGGGCAGTTAAAGACACCAATAAGCCTAACATGCAGGTGTTTGGACTGTGGGAGGAAATAAGAGCACAAGGGGTAAACCAGCACAGACATGGGGAGGGCATCCAGATTCCGCAGAGAAAGGAACAAGACCACTCCACCTTGGATCAAACCCATCACCTTATCGCTGTGAGGCAACAGTTACCAACTGAGCCACCATGCCTCCCGTGCTGACACCACTATGTCACAACCATGTTAGGGTCATTAGTGCTGAAAATGGTTTATCAATACCATAATCTGGATGTTGGTGGACCTATACATTGAAGACAGGTTTGGGAGTTGAATGGCTTGTGTTAATGATATGAGATGGGCTACAGTCAATAACTGTGTACTTTCAAAGTCTATATGGCATCTATATGGCAGTGGCCAAAATGGCAATTGATTGTGAATTTACTAGGCATTTCTAATAAAGTGAATGGTGTACAAGGTCAATACAAATGTAGTGATGTGTGGTATGTAATTGAAGATGTATACAGAGCAAAGAAAGAGCAGCATTTGAGAAGGAGGAACACCTGGAAGAAGATACTATATCAGGGCAGTTGATATCAGAATTCAGGAAATAATGGAAAGTGTTCAGAGCAGAGTGCATTAATACTAATGGGAGCTGTTTGTTGTGTGTGTGGTCAGTCTCCATTTGCCTTCTTCAAAGATCAATATAATTTGCCACAGGGGTCAAGCTTATTAGATTCTGGCGCCATTGATAAGGACTGCATTATCAGTTTATTATCAGGGAGTGTGCTTTCTGTTTCGAGCTCAGGAGGCACCCTCTGATCTTGGGAAAAGAAGAAGAAAGCTCCCTTCAAGCAGGATTCTGCATACTCCCAAACGCCCTGGCAATACTGCAAAGCTAGAGCTGAAACCAAGCTATTTTTGTGTGCACATGCCTGTGAGTTGATGCTGTTGGGTAAATGCTTAGCGATTATTGATCTCACTCCATACTTGCCCACCTCAACATATACAAGAAGGACTTTCATCTGAAGTTTACTTTGTGTCCTTAAACTATTGAAAAAGTCACATCTAACTTTTTGCCAAGAAAGGTTATGCAGTGTATATATATATATATATATATATATATATATATATATATATATATATATATATATATATATATATATATATAAAGACAGAAGAGATTTAGCAGGGTGCGATCTGTGTGTATGTGTGCACGCGTGTGTAGGCGTGTGCACTCATGTCTCTCTGTTTCATGACAGTAGGAAACTGCAAACACAATGATTGCCTGTTTCTCTTCCTGCATCTCTGACAGATTCCTCCCAGTCCACTTCCGATTCATTTCCACACAGTAAGAACCTGATACCACATTGCATTAGACGCCCATTGTAATTACACATATTAGCAGTGATGCTAATGTGCTCGTCAGTTATACACAATAGCCACCTTGTGTGTAAAATGCACTCAGAGTACACACTGCATGAGTTTTAGGGTGCTTAGTCCAAAAAAGCCTATCTGTACAGACATGACAGAGGCAGGGCGGACATGCAAGCAGAGTTTCAGTTAATTGTTTTCCTTTTTTGTTTGTGAGGGGTGAATAGACTCAAAAGGGGCTGGCAATAGCACTTCGCCCTAACAGGCTCTGAGATGGCAGGGACTTCAGATGCTGGCTCAGCATCCAGAAGGACTGCAGTCACTGACTCAGAGTCTGCAGAGGCCTTGTGTACCCTTTCTGAAACTGGAGTGTCTGGCAGAGTCTCTGGTGTAGCAGGAGCTGTAAGTGGGACCTCAGAGGATGAGGGGATGGCTGTCTAAACCTCAGGGACTGAATTGATGGCTAACTGGGCCATTGCAGAAGTGGACTTTGCACAATTGGACAGCTGAAATGGCTCAGCAGTAGTGACAGCTGTGGTCAGGTGCATAACCTAAAGTGTGAGTGGTTTGAGCAAATATGGTTCCCAGGGTGCCATGGACAGTGAATGAAGCTTTGAGATTGCCATACCGGTAGCTGGAGTGTATGTTAGGGAGCACCTCAACCCAACATTCATGGACTCACTGGTATACACACCTATTGGCAGTAAAAAGGTTGTGCAGTGGCACACAACTGTACATTTGTTTGTTTAAAACAATTAAATTCACCCTTAAATAGCATTAAAAAGCCTTAAGATCCTGTTATGTAATAAGTTTCCTTTCACATATGCAGCCTTTAAATAACATGGGTTGTAGGAGACAGGTGTGAACACAGAAATTACACATGGATAAAGACTGAAAAATCACCACTACCTCTTCCAGCCGGTCCATAGATTATATTGTAATGACTTTTAGTAAAGTGGAATTTTAAATAATGGACTATTAATTTACTGGAGTAATATTTACAATCAGTATCTATACATTTAAGTAGAAGTCCAGCACTGTCTATTGATTCATAAAACCAACAAAATGTGGTTGCAAAAACATTTGCATCTGTATGCTAGGTATCTGGAGTGAACAATAAAAAACTACTACACAGTTCACAGAAGACACTGTATTTTAAAGTTCATATTACTTTATAAATTAATTTACACTAGCTACATGCTCACTATTCTTCACTGACATTAGGTTTTTCTATGTGTGCATGCAAAATGATATTTACCCTGATGAAAACATTATGACCACTCATAGATGGAATAACAAAACAGAGATTATGACCTTTCAACTGCACATGACAAGGTATGGGACATATTCAACTGTAAGAAAGAGTCTGTTATTGGAGTTGCCATATTTTATGCAGGATAAATGGGCAGATGAAAAGATCTGAGAGACTTTGACAAGTCACAATTGTTATAACCATACAATTTGGTCATAGCATCAGAAATAGAAAGGATAATGTGGTGTTTCTAGTCATCAATGGCAAGTGCCTACCAACAAGAGTTAGAGGAGGAAAAACCACAAACCAGGCGTTGGATGGCCAAGGATTATTGATGTGCAAAGGCAATGAAGGCTATCCCATGTGATCCACACCAACACAAAGGCTACTGTGGCACAAGCCACATAAATATTTTAGGCTGATTACAGGAGGCACAACACACAACACCCTGCTGAATATGGGACTGCATAGCCACAAACAGGCAATGTCCACCACTGCAAGTGAATACAATGAACACTTGAGTGTTCAAACTGGACCTTAGAACAATGAACCAAAGTTATCTGGTCTGATGACTCCATTTTTTTTAAATGGGTGGGAATCTGGAGAAGTGATGGAACTAGGATGCACTTTGGAAAGAAGACAAGCTAATGTAGGATGTGTTTTGGCAGATAGTGGTCTACTGGGAAACTCTGAATCTGGCCATGCATGTGAATGTCAATTTGAACTGAAACTGCAACCCTGTAACCTGCAGACCCACCTCATCCTGATTCGTATCCTGGATCTGGTGAGGTGAGACGTGTTAGTTTCAGAGTTTCAGTTTTGGTTTGCAATTGGTATGCTCCCATCATTATGCCTTTGTGTGATTTCAGCTCTGGACTATAGTTTCCACTTGGTGTTTTCCCACATGTCTTTATGCAACCAGATGTGTTTATGGGTCTGCTTCTGTCATGTCACACATATCAGCAGATCTGTTCCTGTTGCATGTTACAGACCACCGAATAAACAACTGGTCCTTTTAACACAAATCTCAAAAGTTTGCTGTTTTGTTTTTGTTTTTTAAACCATATTCATAAGTGAGAATTCACCCACATACTATACTTGTTCTTGGTTTCTTTGAAAGTTCATGTAACATATATTCAAAGTACAGTATAACACAACTTTCTTTACTTACGTTTTCACATGTTTTCAAGGAGTGCACTTTCCACTTCCTCTTCACTTGCTCTTCTATCAGAAAGGTTCACTCAGGCTGTTCATGTGCTGGTCTCTGTCAGTGGACTGTGTGTGTGTGTGCTTATGTACAATAACTGCAACTTTCTTTTGAAGATTTGCTTTACGTTGCTGAGGTTTAGATTCGGGTTAGGCATAGGTGTAATGTATCATTAGCTACAGTAACATTATGTCAATGCGAAAGCCCCCACAATGATAGAAAGGCAAACGTGTCTGTTTTTGTGTGCGTTGTTTGCCTTTTTTGAGCTGAGCACTTGAAACGGAGTGAAGCAGATGTCTCACGGTAGCCTAACAGCCTCCGAGCAACCTCAGTACTCAGCACTGTCTAGTAGCTGCACTGTACACACACCAGTGCTAATAGGCCTGCATGCCACTGTTGAACAAGCTTTCACTGACCTGTTGGAGGCTTTTATCAGAAGCAGTATAGTTTTATGGAACTTGATTGTTCAACCACAGCTGTTCCCTATCACAATAATGGAATAAGACACACTTGTTCTCTGCTGCACATTTAAAGGCTGAAATTTATGACATACCTGCTTTGTATGAAGAGTTTGAACCGAGGTTGTAAGGCTGCATCCGTTAAATTAGTAACATATATGGCAGCACATCTGATGATTCATTTTTTACTACTTGGTAAATCATCCATGAAGAATACAGTTATGTGCTATTTAACATCCGTATTATGTTCTGTCAAAGAGGACGTTGACTGAAATGGATGTTAACCGGATATTACCATAGTCGCATAGTGGTTTAGATACTTTGCCTGTAGAGTTTTATTTTAAATAATAATATTAATTAAACACAGTATGAAAACATTTTCTTAATGTGTTTAATTAATGTAATCCAAGAAGTTGAATCTGTTCATCTGGACATAGATTTTATTGGAGAAACGTTTCGTCACTCATCTAAGTGACTTCTTCAGTCTCAGCAGTTGGAAAACTTCCCCAATCTTATATACAGCACGTTGCATAACGACTGGTACCATACCATTGCATAACAATGGGACCGGGGTGATGGAGTACCGGTGATCAGTTTAATATGCAGATTTACATAGCCATTAACGACAATGGCCACGTGTGCCATTCACACATGATTGGGGAAGGGCTGCGATGGCTCCATTGTAAGATGGTGAGAGGTGTACTCTGAGGCCCCCTCCTCGGTTCAGGGATGGATGTTCCCTTTTTACAAAAATGGCTTCTTTTACTCCACGTTCAAACCATCGTTCCTCCCTATCAAGGATCTGCACGTCTTCATCCTTGAAAGAGTGTCCACTGGCCTGTAGGTGGGTGTAAACCGCAGAGTCCAGACCTGATGAGGTAGCTCTTCTATGTTGTGCCATCCGTTTCGCCAAGGGACTGTTTGGTTTCCCCGATGTACAATTCCTGGCAATCCTCCTGGCACTTCACAGCGTATGCTACATTACTCTGTTTGTGCTGGGGGACCCGATCCTTGGGGTGGACCAGTTTCTGGCGTAGCGTGTTTTGGGGTTTGAAAGCCACTGAGATGCGATGTTTGGCAAATATGCGTCTCAATTGTTGAGATGTTCCTGCCACATATGGAATCACCACTGGTTTACGCTTAGACTGCGGTTGTTGTTCTCCTCTCGTCGATCTGAGGAGCACTGTACACCTTGGGCGCGAATCCCCCCACAACACACCACCACACTCCCACACCCAACCCCTACCTGCTCTTTGACAAGGCCCAATTTCGGATAAACCACATTTGCCCAGGGCCTGCTTAATGTGGATTTCTCTCCATCCTTGGGCCGCTCTTTGTCAGTGGAGACGCTGTCTGCTCGGTTGGTTACAGTGTCATGATTAACTCCTAGTTTGTCTCCAGTGGATTGATGAGAGTAAACCATTAAGAACTGATCCGTAGGTGTGGCTACGGTAAACATAGACTTCAATCGTCCCACATCTCCCATACACCCTCACATCAAGAAGGCTATATCTGACCGGTCTTCACATCCTCATTGGTGAAACTTAATGTGTTTGTTACTGAGTTGAGTTGATGTGTGGTGAAATGTGGCACCTTCCGGAGATTTTAATTTTACCAATGGTGTAATCCCCACATATCTGAACCATGGCTGGGTGGTGTTCCTGAATAGGATCTTAGTGCCTTCTTTTCCACTTCTTCCATATACAGGTTGGCCACGATGGGTGAAACTGGGGAGCCCGTAGCACACCCATGTTTCTGCCTATAGTACTGCTCTCTGTATGTGAAATAGGTGGATTGAAGACACAGCTCCAGAAGCAAACACACCTGGTCCGAGTTAAGGGTGGTCCTATTGCTGAGAGTGGGGTCATCCTGTAGTTTCACTCGGACTACCTCTACTGCCTCAGAAACTGGAACGCACGTGAAGAGTTCATGTAATTCATGTAATTCTTATCATTGTATTTTTTATAAAATTTTAAACACTTACTGACAATGGAAAATGAAAACGAGTGTTACGTTACAATGTTGTTTTCTGCCTTCAAGACTGTGACTCTTTTCTTTCAACAGGTGGTGCAAGGGTTTGCTCGTACTAGTTTTATGTCATTGAGATGTAAATATGATATATACATAAGACAATTTTTTTTATTTCCTATTATAATTCTGATGACCTCGGACATTACATTGAACGGATGTGAATGGATGGACGTTAAACAGCGCAAAGCTGTAAATGTCAAGATTTGAGTACATACAAGGATTTAGGTATATCACATACCCAATAACTAAATCTAATATCTCTTGCAGGTTACGTTTGCTGCAAAATCACAGTTGCTAATTTATTCATCGCCTGTTTTGAAAATATAGTCTTTATTTTTGTGTCATGTTACATAAATAGTCACTATATCAACCACTATTCTGCTAATGGTTTATAATTATGTTTTGTTGAATGAGTCATATGCTCCTTGCGGAATGAGTACCCATGTTTCCCAGTATATTATAGCTTAAGAGACCTTTTTTGTCCTTCGCGAACCATCAATAAATGAAATCCACTTTATAGCTTTTAATAAACAAAGCACGACTGACCATTTTTGTACATACTCTTTCCATTTCCCTCTGTTAAGCTGAGTTTTCTTTAAAGTGTACATTACCCTTAACAGTCTATATATTACAGAGCTGGACTGAAATATCAAAATGACCCAGGAATCCAATATTTAAATGCTGCTGTGCAACAAGGCAGATTGATTTTCATATACCCAAGTGAGAGGCAGAACCTTTCATCAGGAACATAGTGCATATATTAGGCTCTAAATGCTTTCTTGAAGAGGCTAAGCAATTTGGTTGAGCTGCTTTGTGTCGATGAGATTCTTTGTCCACCCTAAGGCTCAATCACCACAACTGCACCAAACAATCTGCACTAGAATGTCATTTTCATTATCAAAAGCACACCATTTGTATTAATGGAAGCAGGACCTGACAATGTTACATCTTCACGCTTTACCTAGCTTCGTACTGAGCTGCACTAGTGCTGCTGCTGAGTTAGCATTCGAACCTCCACTGAATTATAAATGTGTTAATGTGTAGGAAGTTTATATTTCAGCAAAGTATAGTGGTATTATAAATGCTATTCGGAATGTCTACAGAAATTCACCATATTTATTTTATGCTCAAAACAAAGAATAACATTATGAACACCATGACTGTTACCAGAACAAAGAAGGAAAGATCATACTGTCCAAAACATGCATACATGCAATACGTAGCAAAAATATGTAGACATCCCTTCTAATTACTTATCATTCACTTATTTTCATACCCGCTTAATTGAAGGTCAAAGAGTTCCATGGCCCAACTGACACTACAGGGCTCAATCCAGAAAGTAACTCTAGAGAGAGCGCCAATATCACATAATTGTAGGGCACATGCCCATGCTCACACTGGGACACTTTAGTGATTTCAATGTCTTTGCAATGTGAGAGGATACCGGGGTACCCGGAGAAACCTTTGCGGTATAGAAAGACATGCAAACTCCACAGAGAGAGTCAGGACTACCCAACCCTGGGCTCCACCTGTGTGGAGTTTGCATGTGGGTTTACTCTGGTAACATTACAAAACATGGTACGCAATTGGTTGCTCTAAATTGTCCCAGTGTGAGTGTCTGACTAGTATCAATATAAACTTGCTCCTGCCATGACTAGCCATTGATGCTGATAAAAAATAAAGATAAAAAAATAAAATAAATAAAATAATAATAATAATAATAATAATAATAATAATAATAATAATAATAAACAAACTAACAACAGTTGCAGCTGAATGTGCTGTACTGAACGTCTTACTATTTCTCAATGTTACATATTGTTGGGTTTTTACTTTCTGACATACCAAAGAAATGGTTTGCCAACTTTGATGGAGAACCTGGCTAGCTTGCACACTGCACAGAGCCCTGATTTTAACTCAGACACTTGAGATGAACAGGAACACCAATTGTGAGCCAGTACTTATTGTGCAACATCAGTGTAAAGATTCACAGTCATGTTCCTAAGTATAGTGTACGTTTGGGTGTTTGGCTATATAGTGTGTCATGGCAGGGAAAATATTTCTCGAAGCCCAAACTAAGTCAAAGTACTGACGATAAACCAATAGAAATATTGTGGATGTATTTGGGGTGAGCAGACCATGTGAGCAAACTCACCAACATCCCAGATTTTAAGCTGTTCTGTACGGACGAATGGGCTAAAATTCTTCCAAGCCAAAGAGTGGTACAGATCAACATTTAAAGGATATGTTTAGCTTCAGTTACTGTGGCATAAAGGCTTCGCACTGGATACTGAAAGCACATACTTTTGCCACTCACAGATATGTAACATATATAATAATTTCCCTTTATAAATTAATGACCAGGTAAAATATTTTCTCATTTATTTAACTGGGTTCTCTTTACCAACTTTTAGGACTTAGGTTTAGGTCAAATTTACGTAGAAATCTAGAAAATTCTAAAGGTTTTACAAACTTTGGGGCAATATTCATCGATACACTTCTGGCACAATTCACATATACAAATGTATTTATTTATTTCTGTATTATAATTAATGTACAAGTAAAATTGCATGTATACATGCAATACTTCATAAAATAATACTATACAGTAAAACTGTGTTCCCAGATTCCAGTGGAGGTAAGGATTCTAGAAACGAAGCCATATACAGCATGCAGCAACTTCTTAAAGTCTAGTTGAATTGAACACATATCTTTTGTACAGAGCACAGTAAATAAAGAAACAGAGAAACACATAATCTATGCCAGAAGAATCTAAACTGATACATAAATTAAACTTAACCTTAGCTAAAAATTATGTTCTTGATTTTCTTCAGGATGGCCAAAGTTGACCTCAGACTTGTCATTGTTGAGCCTTCTTTAGTCATCCATGTCTCGATATTAACCATGTAGTCAGTTGGAGTGGAGGCAGTCTGCTTGATATTTCAGTATTAAGTACATTTACATTTACAACATTTAGCAGACGCCCTTACCCAGAGCAACTTTCAGTAAATTTGTGTATTGGGGAAGACCATAGTATACTAATCAGATGTTAGATATGATTTGAATGGCATACTTTTTTACACATAGTGTATGTCCAAGCTTTTCTTATGGGAAAATGTTTTAACAAATATGGAGTGTTGGACAACATCCAATCTAATAAACAACAACAACAACAACAATAAGAAGAAGAAGAAGAAGAAGAAGAAGAAGAAGAAGAAGAAGAATACAACTAATTTATTTGTCATGAAGACTGCCTTTTATTACAGTGACTAACTCAACAGATAAATCTTAAGCACTTTGTCTATGCTGTGTATATAACAATTTTGCAAATTTCACACTCCCCATGGAAAAATCTTCAATTTGCCAAAGTGCCTGAAATCTCCCACATTCATTTTTGCATTTGAGACACTGAACATTCTCATTCACATCCACACCCAAATCTTGGAAGTGGAAACACATAATACTTCAGAATTGGGTTTTGCATAATAGTTCTGTATTATGTGCATTAGATTCTTTAGATTTCTTTATATTACTTAATACTATGATAAAAGCAACAGTGTATTAGGGTAAAAGTACTTAAATCAACTTAGATCTCATATCTTGCATGCCTGATAGGAAAAAAAACAAATGTTACCTAGTCTCATTATGTAGTTATTGACCTCTGTCTGAGCTCAGTAATGGCTGAAGAATCCCAGCAGACCAAACCCTCATAGCCGCTTAGTTAACTTGGTCTATCAGACCACCGCAGCTCATTAGCAAAGAGCCATAAGCCTGGGGGGATTCTAATCAAATCACTCATCAGCACACAACTGTAAGGTACATGCTGAATAGGGATACGGAAGAAGACCACACTATCTTTCTGAAGTGGCAATTTAAAACTTGACTACACTGTAAAACAACTGCAGGATTGTGAGGAATATTAAATGATAGGCTTCCAGAGTGGAACTTAAATTTATATGTCATATGTTTCAAACATTATTATTGTTATTATTATTATTATTATTATTATTATTATACAATAAATATTATTATTATTTCAATATAATAATAATAATTATAGATTTTTACCCCACACTTATATTGTGCCTTGACATCTAAATAGAAACGATCTCATCAATGACCATTAGATGTTAACTGAGATCAGAGACTATGAGGAAATCAAAAGAGCTTCTCTACAAACAGTGACACAGAATGGTTAGTGCTACTGACAATGAGTGTGGTAACAGAAAGTAACAAGATTTTCTAATTGGAATGTGGATTTTGCTGTTACTTGATAATGGCCATACTGGAAATGCATGGACATAATTCATATAGATTCTGTCTGTTTAAAACATGTTATATGAAGTAATAGTATGTTTACTTTTACTTTTTAATACTTCTTAATCAACTGTAATTATCTTTTTTTTTCCCAGACAGACTGATATGTGCATAGATGAACCCTGACATTTATTCATACAATGATCCCATCCCACGCTTCCATGCTGTGCTCTGCATAGCATCAGAAACCTGTGTGCTGTCATTCCTGATGGCTTCATTAGCCAACTGTCTTCCAAAGTCTTAATTAGTCTCAGAACCCTGTTTATGCACATTGAGTATGCACACAATCAGACCTCTCAGTAGCCAGCCTGCTGTGCTTGGGTCACTCCCTTGGACAATTGGAGTAATTGAAGACATGGGGACATGAACGGATGAGAACTTTTTACCCCCCACCATCCCAGACGTGAGAATCATTCACTGCTCCAGAATGACAACAAGCCTAGGGTTTCAGATGAACACAATATGAGCATTGTACTGCGCATGGCCTCATCCGTGACACAGAGGGAGCTGCCAATTAGGTCAACATTGCGAGTGAGCTGCTTCATCACCATTAAGAAGCCAGACTAGCAACACTAAAGTGATGTGGAAAAGGAAAATGCTTTACATATCTATAGTTGTGAATGCTTTAGTTTAAGCATTAATCTGATTTACTCGTCATTATAAAACTTGAGCGCAACACCAGATCAGCACTATCATTTAGAAATCATTTGTGTTCTTAAGTTTCACTTTATTTTCCATGTATTAATTTCTCTTTAGTTGAGGACTTTTTAAAATGTAATAAAACCTGCTGTGATTAGTCACAGCTCATAAACATGCTAAGTCAAAAGACCAAGTTTGATCCAAACAGAGCATACACATTACAATATTATCTAAATATTTCACTTAATTGGATGTTCTTTTGTGTTTGTCTACAGTCTTCTTTATCTAGGTAATTAGAACATGAATACACTAACTGGATCATATTTAGGGTTGCATTTCAACATTAGTATTTAAACTGTGGAGTAGACCCTCCCTGATATGGGTTCAGAGATCTACTATGGTGATAAGGATAAGGTATATTTTATAGCTGAGCACATTGTTTACTCATTTCAAATATTTTAAAGCAATGTTTACCCATTTCATTATTTTATTAGTTGTAGATGTATTAGGTGAAAACAGTATTACTTCTAAATAATTAAATAAGTTATATTACTAAATGAAAATAAAGTAACTAAAAAGGAAAATACACAGTGTCCTAGAGTGTCCTAATATACATATATATATATATATATATATATATATATATATATATATATATACACACACACACACACACACACAGACACACACATACGTATACGTATACATGTTTTCTTGAATTTTTATACACAATCTGTCTGACTGTGGGTTGGTGGAGACCAAACTCTTTAGAGATTGTTTTGTAACCTTTTACAGCCTGATGAGCATCAACAACTGTTTCTGTGGTCCTCAGAAATCTCTTTTGTTCGTGCCATGATATACTTTCACAAACGTGTTTTTTTGAAGAGCAGACTTTGATAGATCCCTGACTCTAATTTCACCTTCAAATGAACTGCTAATCCTAGAGGTTCACATACTTTTGCCACTCACTAATATGTAATATTGGATCATTTTCCTCAATAAATAAATGACCAAGTATAATATTTTTGTCTCATTGGTTTAACTGGGTTCTCTTTATCTACTTTTAGGACTTGTGTGAAAAAATCTGATGATGTTTTAGGTCATATTTATGCAGAAATATAGAAAATTTTAAAGGGTTCACAAACTTTCAAGCACCACTTCCCAAAAAAGAAATAGCATTGACCACTTAGGCTAGCTGTACCTATTTAAAACAAACAATAATAAAATAACTTAAACAAAATGTAAACATAATAATATAATATAATAATAATAATAATAATAATAATAATAATAATAATAATAATATCATCACCATGTACTAGGCGTCCATGAATTATGTCATATAGCGAATATAATAAAATCAATTATGGTTTTGAAGTCCTTAATACATATAATAAACATAATTAGCATTTTGAATTTGTCCTACAGTAGTGTTAATCACTGTGTAACTGCTTCTAAATTGAAGTGGACATGATGGTTACTTTCTCTGACAGACTCACTACCTGGCAATGTTGGCTAAATCCATCACAATCTGAGCCAAAATCAGTTAATGCTGCTAAATGAGCTAGAAATCAAACCCATAAACAGTATAAATAAAGCAATAATGAGTTGACCTGAATTATTGACCGCAAATCTTTAAATACTGAATTTTTTCTTCCTGTCTCCCATTTTAATTAATCACGAGCCAGACAAGATTCAGAAATCAGTGTTTAAATAACCAGCAGTTGGTTGCAAAGAAAATTAGATTAATTTTCTGCTGAGAGCAAGCAGGGTGATTTAAACTGATTAGTTATTGAGAATGGTTTTAATGAAGCATTTCTTCTCCTGGGTTTAAATTTGCCAAATTTAATGTGATATGCCAGTATGTATGCCTATAACTCAATTTAGTTTTTTGGTAATTTACTGTTATATTCAGACACAAGTTTTGATCACCAAGGGTTTGTTAGGAGGATCTTTAGAGGATATTGGATAGGCAATATGTATTTTATTCTAAAATATCTTAAGCTGAGTACAAAATCAAATGTTAAATAGTCCACTGATAGTTTTATTATTGTTTATCCACACATTATTTGTTTAAAGACATATACTTAACCTGGGGACAGGAAATTTGCTGCACTAGATTTTATCAGTACTGGATTATTGTTACAAATGGCAGGGAGTAAAGATGAGTAGAGTAAAATACTACTTTATTTAGAAAGCAGGCAGTGGTATCAAGCATGGTTATGCAAAATCAAAGGGGTACTGGGGGACCTGTCTGCTCTGGTGATGCACTTGCCCCTTATTATGGAAGAACAACCTCTTAGCCTGCTGGTGGACCTGTTCTGAAATGGGTGTTTTGAAGGCAGAAAGCATCCTTAACATTCCTAAATATATCCGGTACCATTTCCAGTCCCCACTGTAAGCTATTCTACCGGCACCAGTGCCTGCATCACTCTGAGCTGTTTTTTTCCGGTGCCAGCTCAATTCATCACTTCAAACTGCCCTTCTGCCATCAGTTCTGAGCCTTGTACCCTTACTCAGACCACATCAGAGGATGCTAACTCCAGTTCTCCCCCTGCTCACTGAGGATGCCAGAGTGTATTGTATTATATTAATTAGTTTATATATATATATATATATATATATATATATATATATATATATATATATACAGTGTATATGTGTTTGCTCTCATCCTGATTCCCTATTTTTTGCATTTTTGTCACATTCAGTTGTTTCGGAACATCAAACCTATTTAAACATTGAAAGTCAACACAAGTAAACACAAAATGCAGTTTTTAAATGAAGGTGTTTATTATTAAGGGAGAAAAAAATCCAAAGCTACATGGCCCTGCGTGAAAAAGTGATTGCCCCCTAAACCTAATAACTGGTTTGGCCACTCTTAGCAGCAACAACTGCAACCAAGTGTTTGCAATAACTTGCAATGAGTCTTTTACAGTGTTGTGGAGGAATTTTGGCCACTTTGCAAAATTGTTGTAATTGAGCCACATTAGAGAGCTGAACGACCTTTTTAAGGTCATGCCACAGCATCTCAATAGAATTCAGGTCAGAACTTTGACTAGGCCACTCCAAAGTCTTCATTTTGTTTTTCTTCAGTCATTCAGAGGTGGACTTGCTGGTGTGTTTTGGATCATTGTCCTGCTGCAGAACCAAGTTTGTTTCAGCTTGAGGTCATGAACAGATGGCCGGACAATCTCCTTCAGGATTTTTTGGTGGACAGCAGAATTCATAGTTCCATTTATCACAGCAAGTCTTCCAGGTCCTGAAGCAGCAAAACAGCCCTACACCATCACACTACCACCACCATATTTTACTGTTGGAATAATGTTCTTTTTCTGAAAAGCTGATACATTTACGCCACATGTAATGGGAAACACCTTCCAAAGTGTTCAACGTTTGTCTCGTCAGTCCACAGAATGTTTTCCCAAAAGTCTTGGGGATCATCAAGATGTGTTCTGGAAAAAATTGAGATGAGCTTTAATGTTCTTTTTGCTCAGCAGTGGTTTTCGTCTTGGAACTTTTTTGCCCAGTCTCTTTCTTATGGTGTCACTTAAGTGTGACAAACATGCAAAAAAAATAATATATATATACACATACATGTATGTATGTATGTATATATATATATATGTGTGTGTGTGTGTGTGTGTGTGTGTGTGTGTGTGTGTGTGTGTGTGTGTATTTTTTTGCATGTTTGTCACACTTAAGTGTTTTGGAACATGAAACCAATTTAAATATTAGTCAAAGTCAAGAGGTCACAAAAGACCCCATAACAACATCCAAATAACTGCAGGCTATAGTTTCAGAAACTGTCGATCTAGTGAGATTTTCATGCACAACCATCTCTAGGGTTTACAGATAATGGTCAGAATAACAGCAGTTCTCTATGTGAAAATTTCTAATTGATGCCAGAGGTCAGACAAGAATGGCTCGAGCTAATAGAAAGACAACATTAACTCAAGTAACCACTCGTGCAGAAGAGCATCTATGAACATGTCAAACCTTTAAGCAGACGGGCTTCTTCAGCAGAAGACTACACTGGGTGCCATTCCTATCAGCTAACAACAGGCAACTGAGGCTAAAATTTGCACAAACTCACCAAAATGAGACAATGGAAGATTGGAAAAATGTTGCCTGGTCTGATGAGTCTCAATTCATCATAAACAACAGGAAAGCGTGGATCCATCTTGTCTTCTATCAATGGTTCATGCTGGTATTGGTGGTGGTGTAATGGTGTAGGGGGTATTTTCTTGGCACGTTTTGGGACATATTTATTTTAGAAATGTAAGTAAATGTATTTTTAACTGGAATTAAGTTTGTTTAATAACAATAAATACACTAGATCTATATTTGTAACTACAAAAACTATATTCATAATTTTAATGACATTATATAAGTAACAATTAGGAAATTGTGTCCTTAAAGGGTCTCTTGCCCAGTCCATGATTAGTTTCTGCCTTGTGCCCTTGCTCCTGTGACCCTGAGATTGATTAAGTGAGTAAGGAAATTAATAGTTGGGTTTTGTATTCCATTAGCCCAAATTGTATCAAATATGATTTTTAGAAATCTTTTTAAATAGTGTATCAGTAGAAAAATGCACAGTATAATTTGTTAATACAGGTATGTATCACTCATCTGGGTCAGGACAGTTAGCCATAATTGATGGGACAATTAATTCTGAATTATAACAGAAAATTGTAAAGGAAAATGTCACAACATCTCTCCGTGTACTGAATCTCAGAGGTATTTGGGTCGTGCAACAACCCTAAGCGCACAAGTCATTCTACCAGTAAACGGTTAACGAAGAATGAAGGCAAAGTTTTGCAATGGCCAAATCAAAGTCAACCATTTAATGCAATAGTAATGTTGTGAAAGCCTTTCGTTGAGGAAGGCCACCAACATCCCAGAGTTGAAACCCGAAATTCCTACAAACCATTGTGCAGGACTGATTACCGGAAATACCGGTACTGAAAGCAAAATTTCACATGCTTTTGCCACTCACAGATATGTAGTATTAGATCATTTCCCTAAATTGTGATAGGTAAAAAGACATTTGTTTAAGTGGGTTATCTTTATCTACACAGTTGTTTGACAATCTGATCATCTGTTAGGTCATATTCATATAAACATATAGAAAAGTTTACAAGTCACAATCTGTTAAGCACCACTGTTCATCCAAATTCCACCCATTTCCAAGATTGAGACCTTAAAGACCTTAAAGACTTTTCCTAAAAAAGTTCTCTCTGGACTCTCATTCAATTCACAGCATTAAATTGGACATCTGCTTTCTTATATACAGCTACTGTTTAATATCCTTTGTATTCTGCTAATTACCTGTAAGAACTTTAACCAGTTGCAATGTCTGACCCAGTAATTGTTGGGCTACTGAGACCTGCTAGTCTCAGGGTTTTCTTTATTTTGCACCCCAGGTTTTTTTTCCTTTCCAGTATCACCTCTTGCTGGTTGTTCTTGCTGCTCAATGTTGCAACAATTAAATAATCTTCAACTTACATCTGAACCCATTTTCATATCCCTACTTAAGGGTTTCCTCAGTGTACCACTGTCTGCATTTGTTATTATTATTATTATTATTATTATTATTATTATTATTATTATTATTATTATTATTATTATTATTGGAGACTAAACAATACGAGCACAAGCACAAAGTAGCGAGAAAACAAAATGCAGGAAGTCAAGAAGGAAATCATCATCAGCCTTGCACAATGTAAATACTGTGGGGGAAGAGAGTTTCTGATTATTAGATTTTTATTTATTTTTTATTTTTTATTTGATGATTCCTGAGCTGCTGGAGTTGGGAGCAGGAACTACACACTCACATGAAGTGAATGCATTTCAGCTTTCAACTAATCAATAATTAGCTGGGGAGATATATTTTTTATTGCATGTTGAGATTGCTTTGATCCTCTGAGTATACTAAAATTCATCTCGGTATGAAACGCAACTCCAACAGACTTGGAGAAATGCTGCTAAACGAACAGAGGATAGTCTAATGATGGTGCTGGTGCAGTCACAGCTGCGTGTTTAATTACATAAATGCAATTAAGCTATATAATGAATTTGTGCTTAATTGCTTATTTAAAACGCACGCGCATAAGCAGTTCTGGAGATGAGAGAAGGAAACGGTTTAATACGTAGATGTGCAGAGGCAACAAGGCACATTCCATTCGCAGCCAGCAGGTGGTCTGCTTTCATTTACAGCCAGAGAGAGGGAGTTTTAGGATTAGATGTTTTCTCATGCTCCTCAGGTTGCCATGGCCATAATGGCTTTTCACAGCATTGTGGTAAAAGTAGCCATGCTGGATGTGTTTGTTCTGCACAGATTAATGGCTGCCAATAACTGAGCAAAATTATTAAAGTTTGCTTTGACAATAGCAGCAAGTGCTTATCAGGCTAGCTTTAGGTGAGATTTAATAATCACAGTGTATTATAATTATTCCAATGCATGCCTGATAAGTACATTATTAAATTAACCTTCTAAGCTCGGCTGACCAAGTTTAGAAGGTTAATTTTTAACAACAATGTTATTATTTATTTATATTTTTTGTTTTCACGGTTCACCTGTTTTTATTATGGTGAACCGTGAAAACAAAAAAAATAATAAATAATTAATAAAAGTAATAAATAAACACAGATGAAACAGAAAAGCAGTTGCACCCAAACACACTCACAGCTCACAGGTTTCAAACCCTAGGTATGGACAAACGTGTTACCAGCGAGCCACAGGGCCATCGCTGAAACACATACCCTCAAAAAGTCCTATACACCTGAAGACGGACTCAAACGCTGCGAAAAGTGGTCTCAAAAACAAGAGGCTTAATAATTAGACAGTGCGAAATGCGCTACGAGGGGAATGCTGAAAGGAAAAATAAGAAAGAAAACCAAGCGGGAGTGAGGAAATGCCAAACAGCGCTCATAGTCCGAGCGAGGGGGCGTGATGGCTAGCACTATGAGCTTACCCTCTAAGCGGGCCTAGGAAACGCTCATCCATGCGCCAACCATCATGTGGTGAGAAAGAAAAAGACGCAGAACTTAGCGTTCCGCATCGGCTCAACTGCTAACGGCTCAAGTAAGGAGCTAAGCGAAGCTAATGGCTCAGATATGATGCTAAGAGATGCTAATGGCTCAGGTATGGAGCTAGGTGGCATATCCCACCATGGTACAGGAATCTATTTGACAGGGCTGAACATATCGAGTGGTTCATCCAGTCATTCATGTGGGTTGATTTTGAGCTTTACTTGAGGGCAGAAGAATCCCCCACAGAGAGCTAGGGGTTTGTCGACACCTACAATGGCAGTGAAAATCCATCATGGGGGGGTGTTGGGCCATATTGGGGGGTTAACAGTTGGTCCATCGAGGTTAGGCGGGACCAACAACCCGAGAATATACCTGGCGAAGACTGAGGTGCTCTGCCTGCGAGGTTCAGCAGGATCAGGATGCCAAACTGGGTCGCCGACAGGGTCGTGGCAACTGGCCGAACCCTGAGAGCCAGCCAAGACCCGACCAGAGACTGCTGACCCCGTTTACGGCGAGTTGGGGCCTCCATACTGCAGGCCCAGGAACTAACTCTGGGTCCTTGCTTTGGTTGCTGCATTCTATTATGGTTAGTCATAATAAAAACCATGCGAACCGTGAAAACAAAAAAATATAAAGGTTTTGAAGGACCAAAAGGTGAACCAAAAAAATATAAATATATAATTAATAAAAGAAATAAATAAACAAATATGAAACAGAAAATCAGTTGCACCCAGATACACTCACAGCTGGGTTTCAAACCCTAGGTGTAGACGTTCAGGGGCAAACGCATTACCAGCGAGCCATGGGGCTGTTGCTGAAACACACCCTCAAAAGGAGCTATATGCCTGAGGACAGACACAAGCGTACGTCTCAAAAACAAGAGGCTTAATAAGAAGCTTAATAATTAGATAACTGATAATTCCGCTGGGGGGGAAACGCTGAAAGAAAAAAAAAAAAAGAAAAGAAAGAAAACCAAGCATGAGTGAAGAAATGCCAAACAGTGCTCGTAGTCCGAGCGAGGGGACGTGACAGCTAGCGCTAAGAGCTTATGCTCTAAGCGGGCCTAGGGAATGCTCGCACATGCGCCAATTGTGCGCCTGCCCTCAAGCGTCCCAAGACGGAAGAAAGCGCGACTCCTAACAAACATAACAGCACATGAATGAACAAGGCTCAGTATCTGAAAACAATACAGTCTTAGAAATCTTTCAATTTATATCATATAAGATATATAAAACTATGTTCATGTGTCAAGTTGTTTGGTTTTGCTGTCATCACTCTTTTGAAGTGTAGTACATTTTCTAACTTTGCATGGGGAATACACAAGTTTTGATTTTCAATATTTTCGTTGCAGTAGCTGTTTTGTGATAAGTGAATTGGCAATGACCAAATCTCAAAAAAATAATTAAATAAATAAATAACAATAGATATAATATAATCAGTATAATGTAATTTATTAAAACATATATAACCCCAAATCAGAAAAAAAAAACTGTTTCATAAAAACACTTTCTTTCATTGCAGACAGTACGAACCAAAGCTTTTTTTTTTTTTTTGGTCAACTGCAATGCATTTGTTAAAGTACATCCAATTCATCAATTTTAGGCCTGCATTATATATATATATATATATATATATATATAAAATTGGGAATGTATAACATTTAGCACTTTTGTCACCATCCCTTACACACAGAATATATGTTTTCACAAAGATGATACCTTCGATTACGTGTTTTGTTGTCGCTGTTTTTATTTTAAAACTCTCCACACATTCTATTTTGGGGACAGGTCAGGAATTCAGGCAGGTCAGTCCAGTACCCTTACTGTTTTCTTCCTCAGCAATGGCTTTGGAACTTGTGCAGCATGTGGTTTTGCATTGTCTTGTTGAAAAATACATAAATACATGGACATCTCTAGAAAAGATGTAATCTTGAGGGCAGTATACTTTGTGTTAGTGCTGCCATCACAAAAGTGTAAATGACCTTTATCAAGGGCACTAGCACAACCCCATACCATGACAGACCCTGGCTTTTGGACTTGTTGCGGTGTGGATAGTTTTTTTTTCATCTTTGGTCAAAGCACACCTCGTCCAGTTCTTCCAATAAGGAAAAAAAAAAAAAGTCTACAATACATGTTTCCACTGTGTCAACCCCAGGTGCTGCTGAGCCCAGATAAATAGATGCTTCTTCTGGATATGGTTAACATAGCATATGGCTTCTTTTTTTGCACAGTAAACTTTTAATTGGCATTTGTGAATGTAACTCCATACTGTATCGCTTGACAAATGATTACCAGTCTCTTGCCCACGAGGTCATCAGCTATTGATGAGTGACGATTCTTGATTCCATCTGAAGGAAAGGAGATCACAGGTATTTGTTTTGCCTTGCAATCTTACACTTGTATTGTACACAAGGGTGCACACTCCACATTTTCCCCATATAATGTTTTGTAGTCAACTCTTGGATGTCAGTTCAGTTCGGCATCAAAAAACACACACACACACACACACACACACACACACACACACACACACACAAAATATGTTGTATTTTAATTCTAGATGATTGCATATCCATATGTACACAAGACATTTCCCTTTCCGAACTTGTTCTTCCTCTTATCAATAATGTAGGCTTTACTTTTTGCAGAATATCCCACCTTCTTCTCAGCATATGTTCAAACAAATATCCAATTAAATGAAATGGTAAAGTATAAAATCCTGCCTAATCACTCAGTATCTGTCTGAACAACTGTATAAAGCCACTGCATTATTAATTAAGCATAATAAATTAAATTAGCTTACTACATCTACTTGAACTTTCAAACTACTTTTAATTACTTTGCACAAGGACTTATACTCAGTCAAAACATTACGAACACCGGGTTCACAATGGGGCAGTACAGTGGCATAGACCGTGATTAGCACAGCTCCAGAAATCTGTGGGTTTTGATTCCTTGCTGTGGGTTTCCTCTGGGTGCTCTGGTTTCCTCCCACATTTCAGTGACTGCAGTAAGTTAATTGGTGTCTACAAAATGTCCCAGTTTGAGAGAGAGAGAGAGAGAGAGAGAGAGAGAGAGAGAAAGAGAAAGAGAGTGTGTGTGCGTGTGCGCATGTTCCATGCAATGGATTAGCACCCTGTCAGGTAGGCCCTTGCTCCCTGCAAGACTGACATGTTTTAGTCAGGCATGGAAATGGCATGAATGAATGAATGAATGAATGAATGTTTCACAATGATATTTAGGTAGGGGTCATATGTCAGATTGACATCTAAATTGATTCCAGGAACCAGCAGAATGTTGCCCAAAGTATGACACCACCGGCTTGTCTTCTATATGGCATCCTGATGCCATGAACTCCCCAGATAAATACCCTACACATACCTGACCAACCACATAATGTGTTAAGTGTAAGAACACTGGATGTTGCTATTCCACCCATAACCAGCGAGTAAAACTTCTGTTACTATTTACTCTTCCCGTTACAAAGTCGGTCTGAACTTTTGTAGGTGCAGACCAGATGTCCTAGCCTTTGTTGTTCTTGTTCATTGTTGATCCATGGATGCACAGCCCCCTCTTTCTAGTTCATAGGTTTGTCCTCTCTTAGACTACTGTAAGTAGACTGACTGACAACATGCCATAAGCCTTGCTTTTTCAAAGATGCTCCAACCAAGTCATCTGGCCAGCAGTTTGGTTCTAGCCAAAGTCAGTCAGGTCTTTATGCTTGCCCATTTCTCCTCCATCCAATATGTCAGCTATGAGAGCCAAAAGTCCACTTATGGTATAATGTATTCTAGAACTTGTCAAGCAACTTAAAACTTTCTGTTTCTTCCCCATGATGGAGGCAATAACAAGTCTGAAACGATTCGCTTCCAAAGCATTCTCTTTGGACTTGATTTGCCATGTGAATGGAAGTGCAACTTTTAAGTTGGAAACTCATATTAACTGCAATTTATTTAGCATATTAAGGCAGCATTACCATTCTCATTTCACCTTCTAAACACATTAAACACATCTGTTCAACTAATTATCCTGTGAACAGGATAAAGCGCTCCTAGGCAAAATGAGGTTTTGTAGATTTTCTAAACAAAAAGAAGTTAACACAAGCTCTTCAGGGAACACACTTAAATAGGACAACTTTATGTCAAATTAACAACATAATTCCTGTTTACTTGCTCAAATGAGCCAAAAATGAACAAATAAAATCTATAATTTGTTACAGTGCACCCTGCCACTCATGTACTGTAGTTACTCCCCATTCAGCATAAAGCAAAGCTATAAATGTTTGTTGTTGTAGTTAACAGTCTTTGATTCTTGCTTCAGCATATTTCCACTCTTCCTTACAGAACATGACTAGATTAGATAGTGACATATTGTCTTTCCAAGTGTGTCTGAGACTTTCTTTCTTTGTTTTTGTAAGATGATCACAGATTTTCTTCTTATGACCCTTGCATGCATAGTCTTTCTTTACAACACTACTCTCAATATTGCTTTTCTAAAGATGTACAATGAGACCCTGAAGGCTGCCACTGTTTTTTTTTTTCTTGAATGCTCCCTGTTTGTTGCCAATAAGCCCAGTAGCCCCGAATCAGCTCAGATTACCTTCATCACTTCCTTACTTACTGGCTGAGCCTTTTCCTGGGCTAATGCCGTCTGGTCCCATGGCAGCAAGGAAACCTGCGATTACAGCTGATTCACTCTAGCTTCCCATACAAATGTTGCTGAATGGGGGACTACTTTTTAAATATTCACACTGGCTGCAGAACGTGACCAAAATTATACTGTCTACAAAAGGGATTGCAGCTGAAGCCTGCCCAGCTCACCTGAATCCATAATGCCATGCTTCATCTTTTTCATACGGACCTAGTGCTTCCCGATCCCACAGTGTCTTATAGGGAGAGAATTTGCACTGTGTGCCCTCTGGGATCATCTGTCTTTATAAGAAAACATCACAAAATGCTTCCTGCTGGCAAGCTGCTGCCACTGCTGATACACACGTGGACAAAATTGTTGGTACCCCTCAGTTAATGAAAGAAAAACCCACAATGGTAACAGAAATAACTTTCATCTGACAAATGTAATAATAAATACAAAGTCTATGAAAATGAACAAATGAAAGTCAGACATGGCTTTTCAACCATGCTCCAACAGAATTATTTAAAAACATAAACTCATGAAATAGGCCTGGATAGAAATGATGGTACCCTTAACTTAATATTTTGCTGCACAACCTTTTGAGGCAATCAGTGCAATCAAACGATTCCTGTATCTGTCAATGAGACTTCTGCACCTCTCAGCAGGTATTTTGGCCCACTCCCCATGAGCAAACTGCTCCAGCTGTCTCAGGTTTGAAGGGCGCCTTTTCCAGACGGGATGTTTCAGCTCCTTCCAATGATGCTCAATAGGATTTAGGTCAGGACTCATAGAAGGCCACTTCAGAATATTCCAGTGTTTTCGTCTTTGCCATTCTTGGGTGTTTTTAGATGTGTGTTCTGGGTCATTATCTTGTTGCAACACCCATGACCTGCGACTAAGACCAAGCTTTCTGACACTGGGCAGCATATTTCTCTCTAGAATTCCTTGATAGTCTTGAGACTTCATTGTACTCTGCACAGATTCAAGACACCCTGTGCCAGATGCAGCAAAGCATCCCCAGAACATAACAGAGCCTCCTCCATGTTTCACAGTAGGGACAGTGTTCTTTTCTTGATATGCTTCATTTTTTCGTCTGTGAATATAGAGCTCATGTGCCTTGCCAAAAAGTTCCATTTTTGTCTCATCTGTCCATAGGACATTCTCTCAGAAGCTTTGTGGCTTGTCAACATGTAGTTTGGCAAATTCCAGTCTGGCTTTTTTATGTTTTGTTTTCAACAATGGTGTCCACCTTGGTCATCTTCTATTAAGTCCACTTTGGCTCAAACATTGACGGATGGTGCGATCTGACACTGATGTTCCTTGAGCTTGAAGTTCACCTTAATCTCTTTAGAAGTTTTTCTTGGCTCTATTGTTACCATTCGTAATATCCGTCTCTTTGATTTGTCATCAATTTTCCTCCTGCGTTCACGTCCAGGGAGATTGGCTACAGTCCCATAGGTCTTAAATTTCTGAATAATATATGCAACTGTAATCACAGGAACATCAAGCTGCTTGTTGCTTACCTTTAACAAGCTTGTCTATAACTTTCTTTCTAATGTCCTGAGACAACTCTTTCCTTTGCTTCCTCTGGTCCATGTTGAGTGTGGTACACACCGTGTCACCAAACAGCACAGTAACTACCTGAAGCCCTATATATAGGCCCACTGACTGATTACAAGATTGTAGACACCTGTGATGCTAATTAGTGAACATGATTTAACATGTCCCTTTGCTCACATTTTTCAGGGGTACCATAATTTCTGTCCAGGCCTGTTTCATGAGTTTATTTTTTTAATAATTTTGTTGAAGCATGGTTGAAAATCAATGTCTGACTTTCATTTGTTCATTTTCATAGACTTTGTATTTATTATTACTTTTGTCAGATGAAAGTTATTTCTGTTACCATTGTGGGTTTTTCTTTCATTAACTGAGGGGTACCAACAATTTTGTCCACGTGTGTACCTGAGCACTCCTGGTACCACATTGGCAACAATTTTGTCACTCACTTATCTGCTTTAATGGAGAAAATCTCCATCCTGACCATCGTAGTTTGATTCCCAAGAGAAGTCATAAAAGCTATTCTGGCATGAGTATGGTTCTCCACCAGAGACCTTAACTTCAGGCAAGGGAGAAAAAACCTTACCTTCTACAGATAGGTTCCTTCAAAATCATCAGGAACATCAATGAACTTACATACAGATTGCTGATGCCTCCTCATGTCTGCATAGGTCCCTGGTTCCTTGTCTCCCTACTACAGTCTGGTAGTTCAGGAGCCCTGAAGGAGCTGCCCAACATAGACCTCTCACTTTCCAGAGAGATAGATGGGTCACCAGGCTACACTGGCAGTTGCCCAGTTGACTCCTGGTGTCAGGCCAATCACCTACAGTACATTTTGGACAGGGAATTGTGTTGGGTGAATGCTCAAAACATCCTGTTTGTGTCTGTTTGTGTGTGCATGTCTCATGCATTGGACTGGCATTCCGCCTGGGGTTGGTTCCTGTCTGTAGATCCCCACTGAGATCCGCAATTGGATTAAGTGCAATAAAGTGAATAAAATACTATTGCCATGTGAAATGTGACATTCAGAAAATACTGGAATCTGGTCCTGAGCCCAGAGAATAGCAACTCTGTGATAGCTTGTTTGTTAGCATGGCCATAAAAAATAGGCTATCGACAGCAAAGTCACAGCAGCTTGTGTGCAGCCCTGAATCAAAGTGTTCAAATGGTCATGGAAGGGAGATTTGTATTCGTGTATTTGGCTGCATTGATTTTGCTAATACTGTAGCTGGATATTGATATCCCCAAAGAGAGACTGATAGGACACCCTGTACTGGGGAAAATTAAAGCAACACTGTTCAAGCAGAAACTCTGAGTCCTTTCAAATGCTCCCTGCAGACCATCAAAGATTTGTACTCCTTGTGTTTGTGTGTGTGTGTGTGTGTGTGTGTGTGTGTGTGTGTGTGTGTGTGTGTGTGTTAGGGTGAAGGATGGATGTTTGGAGAATCAACGTTACACACATGAATAATATACATACAAATAGATGTGATGCTAATAATAAGAAACAAACTGTACTTGTGGTTTATTACGTTACATCTTAATTGAACTGGATTGGTCTAAAATGATTAGTCCCCTGATTTAACACTTTGTAGAGCCACCATTTGCTTTAATTACAGCCATCAATCTGTTTGAGTATGCACCTACCAGCTTTGCACTACGAGATTGGTGAATATTTGCCTATTCGTCTCTGCAAAACTGTTTGGGTTTAGTCAAATTTCTGGTGACCAGTAATGCACTGCTCTCATCAAATTCATCCACAGATTTTCTATCGGCTTTAGGTCAGAACCCTGACTTGGTCACTGAAATACATTCACCTTCCTATCCTTAAGCCACTGGTTTGTTTTTTGGCAGTGTGTTTAACAATGCAGTCATTGTTATGGCGGAAGGTGAACCGCCTGCCCATTTTCAGCTGTCTAGCAGTGGCCGAGTTCCTGCTGAAGAGAAACAACCCCATGACATAATGTTGCCACCACCATGCTTCACGATGATATGGTGAATTTCTGGTGGTGTGATGTGTTTGGTTTTCACCAAATATACTGCTTGGAGTTCAGTCCAAAACGTTCCATATTGGTTTCATCTGACCATAAAACTTTTGCATGGCATTAGAGTCTTCCAGTTGTTGTTTTTTTTGGCAAAGCACAAATGAGATTCAGTGCGGTACTTTTTCAGGAATGGCTTTCTTTATCTCTTGTGTAAAGTTTGTAAGGTTGTTGTCATGTGCACAGAATGACCAATCTAAGACAAACAGACTTGTAAGTCCTAAAAAAGTTATCATTGGCCCGACCCGATCGTGGTAAGATGTTGGTGGTGCCATACACTTTCCACTTTTTGATAATGGATAATGGATAGTTAAAGCCACTGAAATGTTCTGGTATCCTTCTCCTAACTTGTACCTTTCCACAACTTTATCACGGAGCATCTTTCCAACCACTGTGAATTTTTGTGTCACTATTGACTACTAGTAGTGGAATCCTCAGCAAACAGCTGGTTATAATACTGATTATTCTGAAGTAATTAAAACCACTACAGTTGATGTCAGCTGGGGGCCAATTAGCATGGTGTGTGATTTGGAATGTGACTGGTTGTATATGAGTGAGTTTATAATGGTTACTATAAAAGGCTGATTACTTAGCTAATCCAGGTATTTTGCTAATTAAATTATAATAACTTATCAGGATTTTAAGACAGTTGGAAAGAGTTAGACATTATTTAGTGTCATTTTTATGGTATAATGTATGGTATTATGGTACAAGGATTTCATTAGAGTATGATGATTTTCTATAGGTAAAATATATATATATATATATATATATATATTTACAGTATGAAGCTTAACAATTTGGTTACGTTTAAAATGATCTAGCTATAAAAAAGTTATAATAATAAAAAAAGAAATAAAAAAATCAAATAAAAATAACAGGTTTGGAAAAATGATCACCCCCTGATTTAGTACTTTGTAGTGCCATCATGTGCTTTAATTACAGCCATCAGTCTGTTTGGTATGTCCCTACCAGCTTTGCACACCTACATTGGAGAATATTTACCCATTCTTCTTTGTAAAACTGTCTGAATTCAATCAGATTTCGTGGTGATCTTCAATGCACTGCTCTCTTGAAGTCTATCCACAGGTTTTCAGATTTAGGTCAGAATTCTGACTTGGCCACTGAAGGACATTCACCTTCCTATCCTTAAGCCACTGATTTGTTTTTTGGCAGTATGTTTAAGGTCATTGTTGTGGTGGGAGGTGAACCTCCTGCCCATTTTCAGCTGTCTAGCAGAGGGTCCCAAGTAAGCCACTAGTTTGTTTTTTGGCAGTTTGTTTAATTAACTGAGACCATTACAAACTAACCTCATTATACACTTGTGTTCATTCTAAAATTTGGCTTTTGAAATGTTTCAGAGGTCTAGCTGATTAATAATTATGTGAAATGTTAGCTTGTGTACTAATATGAAAAAATAAATAAATAAATAAATGTAACCTAGTCATCACCCTGGTCAGAGTATGCATACTTATCATACAACTGTGCTAACTCCAGAGACTGTAGCAGGTTACTATTTTTGAATGTTTCTTACAGATAGAGGCATAATGATCTTTGTCTTATTGAATGGTATTCTGCTCACATGCATTAATTCCAGTTGCTGGCAGTGAAAGACCTGATGACACAAGACACTGGACATGCACCCTTTCTCACAACTCTCACACACAGTGGACACTAACTAACAAGTCTAAACTGACGCTTGCACTCGGTTGTTAACTTGAATTATTATTATTATTTTTTAATCCAGTTTTTTTTAGCTTAAAATTAGGTCCAGATTTCATTTAGTTCTTAGTTGGTTACAGGCATGCCCACATAGATATCACTTCTGATGTCAGAGAAAATGATTAATTTACATAAAGACAGTGTTGCTTGCAAGTTTTTGAATCTTTTAGAAGTTCCTGCATTTCTGAATAAAAATGGTAGAACCTTATCCCATCTGTGAAAATGGTGGTGGTAGTATCATACTTTGGGCCTGTTTTGCTGCATCTGGGCCAGGACAGCTTGCCATCGTTGATGGAACAATGAATTTTGAATTATGTCAGGACATCTGTCCATAAATTGAACCTTGCCATCAAGTCGTCTACCAAAGAATAGTTAAAGAAGGATGTAAGTTAATGTTTTGGATTGGTCAAGTCATAGTCCTGACCTGCATCTGGGCCAGGACGGCTTGCCATCATTTATGGAACAATGAATTCTGAATTATATCAGAGAATTCTAAGAGAAAATGTCAGGACATCTGTCCATGAACTGAATCTGGGTGGGTCATGCAGCAAGACAATGACCCTAAGCACACAAGTTGTTCAACCAAAGAATGGTTAAAGAAGAATAAAGTTAATGTTTTGAAATTAAAGTCCTGACCTTAATCCAATCGAAATGTTGTAGAAGGACCTGAAGCAAGCACTTAATGTGAGGAAACCCACCAACATCCCAGAGTTGAAGCTGTTCTGTACGGAGGAATTGGCTAAAATTCCTCCAAGAGGGTGTGCAAGACTACAGTTACATACTTTTGCCACTCACTAATAAGTAATATTGGATCATGTTCTTCAATAAATAAATGACCCAGTATAATATTTATGTCTCATTTGTTTAACTGGGTTCTCTGTATCTACTTTTAGGACTTGTGTGAAAATCTGATGATGTTTTAGGTCATATTTATGCAGAAATATAGAAAATTCTAAAGGTTTCACAAACTTTCAAGCACCACTCTACATCTGCTGTAATCAGAATGCTTTGCTTTGCTTTGCTGTTTGGTAAACCTGTCTTATCTAGTTATATTATCTGCTCTGTGGTCAAATATTCTGTTCACATCTGAAGTTATAGAATAGCTGTAGGTAGCGGCAGTTCTTCATTCTTCGAGTTTAGCAGAGCTGCATAGATTTGCCCTGTCCCTGTGCTGAATGCTCAAGGCTGAGCAATAAGATGAACAGTCCTCTGTTAACATGTGAGATCAATGAGAGGGGCCAAAAAAAAAAAGAAAAAAAAAGAAAAAGAAAGTCTGGCAGTGAAGGGCTTCAGTTTAATAACAACAGACATAGACATGCGTCTGGGTATTGAATTGTAGTTGTAGTTAGTAATTCATGACAGTTCTGATTATCAGGTCTTATGGTCTTGATGGCATATAAAGAGTAACAGCTTATGACCATCCCTCATTGTTTGTTCGTCAGAAGTATTTAATTAATTAGTTAATTAATTCATTCATTCATTTTATTTATTTATTTTTGGCAGCAAGGATGCAGCAAGCAATCATGCCCCAACAACGATGATTATGGCAAGAGCCAAAACATATTTTACCAAACTGATATTCATCTGTGTGGATTTGCCCACAAGTTCTTCGTTTTTCAAGAGATGGACGTCTAACACCACTTCACAGTAAACACTTAAAGTCAGCCTATTTTTCTGTCTTGGTAAAGTAATGCATAATTCTATCTTGCATGGGCAGTCAGGGCTCTGGACTTGGATATACTGTACAAGGATATGCAGTCTAACTCAGTTATTTGAATGTAACAATTCCAGAAAATGGTTTGAATATTCACATTATTCACATTGGGAGCGCAATACACATTATTTCCTATAGAGAAATCCTTACTTGGTTCCTGTAAATCCAAAACAACCCTGCACATTTTCACCAATGTCAGCATACAGTGGTGCTTGAAAGTTTGTGAAACCTTTAGATTTTTCTATATTTTTTGGAAAATGTTACATTTGGCTAGAAAAGGTTACAAAACCATCGCTAAAAAGTTTGGACTAAACCAATCCACAGTCAGACAGATTTTGTACAAATGGAGAAAATTCAAGACCACTGTCACCCTAACGAAGAATAAAGTTAATGTTTTGGAATGGCCAAGTCAAAGTCCTGACCTTAATGCAATCGAAATGTTGTGGAACGACCTGAAGCGAGCAGTTAATTGCCCACAATCCCCTCCGGGAACAATATATATATATATATTGTTCCCGGAGGGGATTGTGGGCGATTAAGCACCCCCCCCCTCCGGGTAGTTGTTGAACCATGGGTAGAAGGCGCTGTGATGGTGGGACGCTGAACAGAGGGTCCGGGACAGCAGAGACATTGGTCCTTTGGTGGCCCCAGGAGCAGCACGAGGGTAGTCATCCCCGGGGGGCGGCAAGACGCTTGTGATGCAGTCTGGCGGGATGTTACTGAAACGGGAGGCCTCTGGAAGGGCCCCACTGGAATGGTTGGCTTCGGGGACGGCACTGGAGCAGGCGGCCTCATAGTGGTTAGATAGCGAGTCAAATGGCACTAATGGCTTAGACATGGAGCTACTAGATGATAATGGCTTGGATGCCAAACTAAGTGATGCGGTAGATACGAAGCTAGGTGACACATCCTGCTCAGGTACAGAACTACAAGGCATGAAGCACTTAGACACAGCAACAAACAGCACCTCGAATCCAGGTGGCCATGGGGCATTATGAACTCAACAACAGAACTAAGTGACACAGCTGACTCGTGTACAGGGGCAAGTTGCACGAAGGTTCAGATGCGAAACCAAGCTGCTTATTGGGCTCCCATCCTGGGCCACTGTGTTCAGAAATGGAGCCAACGAACTCAGGTATGGAACTACTGTTTTCAGGTATGAAATTAGAGGGCGCGGCGTGCTTGGGGATGGAGTTATATGACGTCAACGGCACATCTACGGAGTAAAGAGGCATGACATGTGTGAAGAAGGAGTTGATAAATCCGGACAGAGGGCAGGGCGTGCTCAGACACTGAGCCAGGTGACACAAACGATTCAAATACAGGACTAACAAATTCAGGTATGGAGCAAACATGCTTGGATATGAAACTAAAGGGCGCGTTGGGCCCAGACACAGAGCCAGGTGGTGTCAACGATTCAGAAATGGAATGAAACTGGTCAGGTCAAAAAATTTATGTTCGGGTTCGGTGTTCCTTTTGTTAGCTGTCTTTCCTTTAGTTGTGTGGACTATCTATATAAATAAAGCTTTACGTTTAGTTTTTAACTGGAATCTGCACACATATCTCTCATTCTTTCATCCGCGTTACAGAGTATTCTGCCCCATGGAGATGGTGGGTTCTAGTTTCCTAGCCCAAGTTTTGTTCATTGTATTACATCACTCAGGAAAAGCTTTGCAATGTACCACCAATGTGTGGCCAATGGCTCAAAATGGGACCAAGCAACAATTTTTGGAGGCACTGGGGTCCACGTTTGGTCCTCCTCCTCATAGGGTTCAGAGGGACTTCCTAGTACCACAGTCTGTCACTACCCCGGCTTCCGTTAGCTGGATGTTCAAGGGCTCCAGTTGGCACCAGGACCAAACCTGATCCAGCACTCACTAGTGTCCCGAGGTGGTCTGGCCCAGGTTCTGTCCAGAAGACGTCACTTCCTGGTTCCACCCAGAAGACATCACTTCCTGGTCCTGTTCAGAAGATGTCGGCTCCAGAGTCATCCCCGACGATGTCAGCTCCAGAGTCGTCCCCGACAACCCAAGAGTCATTCTAGACGACGTCGGTTCCAGTGCCTATCCCGAAGATGTCCATGCCAGTGCCTTTTCTGAATAGGTCCATCCCTGTGCCTGCTCTGTGGAAGTCATTTCCAGAGATCGTCCAGAGGTCATCTGTTCCAGAGGCCATCCTGAGCATGTCAGCTCGAGACTGTCCAGAGGACACCTGTTCCAGAAACTGTACTGACAACGCCTGTTCTGAACAAGCTCATCCAAAGACCGTCCATAGGACGCCCATCCCAGAAAGCATCCAGAGGACGCCTATCCCAGAGACCACCTAATGCATGCTGGCTCCAGAAACCATCCAGAGGATGCCCGTCACAGGGACCGTCCAAAGCACGACCGTCCCAGAAACAGTCTAGAGGTTTTCAGTTACGGTAACTTTCACGCCCCATGGCCTAACCTTGGTTTTCCCTCGCTCACCTCTACTGTAAGCAAACTGAGAAACATCGCTTACAGGTCTATGGAGAGTTATGTGACTTTCAGGGACCAATCCGGGACCCCTTTTCAGACTAAGGACCTGAGAGTTATAATGACACTCACCTACCGCACAGGGGATATAAGCTTGGCTTCGAGAGACATTCGGGGCGGAATATAGTCTTGGCTATGCACAAGTGTATCACGAGCTCCTGTTTTGTTTGCTCCGTCCTTCTGTCTGTTCTATGCGGATATGCTCCGGTTGCTTCTCCATCCGATTGTGGATATACCCCGGTTGCTTCTTCATCTATTTGTGGATTACGCCTGTTGCTTCTCCATCCATTTACAGTGGTGTTTGAAAATTTGTGAACCCTTTAGAATGTTCTATATTTCTGCATAAATATGAGCTAAAACATCATCAGATTTTCACACAGGTAATACAAATAGATACAAAGAACCCAGTTAAACAAATGAGACAAAATATTATACTTGATCATTTGTTTATTGAGGAAAATGATTCAATATTACATATTAGTGAGTGGCAAAAGTATGTGAACCTCTAGGATTAGCAGTTCATTTGAGGGTGAAAATAGAGTCAGGTGTTTTCAGTTAATGAGATGACAATCCAGTGTGAGTGGACACCATGTCTTATTTAAAGAACAGGGATTTATCAAAGTCTGCTCTTCATAACATGTTTGTGGAAGTGCGTCATGGCATGAACAAAGGAGATTTCTGAGAACCTCAGAAAAAGTGTTGTTGATGCTCATCAAGCTGGAAAAGGTTACAAAACCATCTCTAAAGAGTTTGAACTCCTCCAATCCACAATCAGACAGACTGTGCACAAATGGAGGAAATTCAGAAATGGTTAAATAAGTATAAAGTTAATTTTTTGGAATGGTCAAGTCAAAGTCCTGACCTTAATCCAATCAAAATGTTGAGGAAAGAGCTGAAGTGAGCAGTTAATGTAAGAAAACCCACCAACATCCAAGAGTTAAAGCTGTTCTGTATGAAGGAATGGGCTAAAATTTCTCCAAGCTGGTATACAGGGTCAACAGTTACAGAAAACATTTAGTTGCAGTTATTGCTGCACAGGGGGGTCACACCAGATACTGAAAGCAAAGGTTCACATACTTTTGCCACTAACATTTTTTAACTAGGTTATTTTTATCTACTTTTAGGAGTTGTCCTAAAATCTGATGATGTTTTTATCACGGTTCAGGCTTCCGAAGCCGGAGGGCGGCGCCGGCCGAATCGACATGGCTCCCAAGCGACTATAAATAACGCCCCTTGTTTAGGGCCCTTATAGGCTTATGTACGCGATTTCTCTCACTGTTTGTGAAGAGTTTTCAGTAGCAATTTTTGGAAAGGGCTTAAAGGTACAACTGGTCCTGAAAGAGGATCAGCCGAGTAGAGTTTGGAGGCTCGAGGTGAATGTTGCCAAGGCATTAGATAGGCAGGGAAAGCTTATCGCTACTGACCTCTCTTCTTCCAAAAAAACCTTATCGCTACTGACCTCTTCTTCTCTTGGCATTTCCCGGCCTGTCCGTGCCTCAGTACTCCTTCCTCCCATTGGGAGGCCCTTTATTCCCGCAGTTCGTCCGTAATCCCAACGCGTGCGCTTATTGTGGCGTGTGGAAGCCACCTCGGAGTCCCGCTCTGTTTGCCAAGGTCCGGCGTGTGCGCATGCGCCTTCCGTCGGACGCTTCGGCTTCTCTCGGGTCTCTCCGGAGACCTCTGTGCTGCACCTGCGCAGTCCCTCTCAACTCTCTCTGAGTAGCGATGTTTTGTTCCTTTTTCTCATTTATGGTTAAGCCTAACTATCTGCGTCTCGGGTGCTTGTTTAGTTATACCTGCTCCCTTTGGAATCTATCCTTGCTAGCCTAGTTCGGCGTTCATCTCTTTAGTTTGAGTCCGTTCAAGTCAGCTCTTCTGTCTGCCCTTACGCCTATAGTAAGTTTCTCAACCCGTTCCTCTTGTGGCCAGATGGTGTAGTGGCAACTCACTCGCCATCCATACCCGTGAAGCTCAGTTCGTATCCCGACCACGATCATTCCCACAAGTGTGTGTTTCACTTGCTGGCTTAGCCGCATCCTCACAACTATATACCTTAGTGTATATATATTGTTTTTGGGGCTATATATATATATATATATATATATATATATATATATGTGTGTGTGGTGTGTGTATGTATATATATATATAAATATATATATATATATATATATATATATATATATATATATATATATATATATATATATATTCGCTTATTGTATCCTCCTGCACTTGGGTCCTCCTCCTCCTGCAGTTTTCCCCTCGACCAGTATCCCGCTAGCTGGTCGAACCATTACAGTTTTAGGTTATATTCATGCAGAAATATACAAATTCTAAACGGTTCACAAACCTTCAAGCACCACTCTATGGATATACTCTGGTTGCTTCTGCGTCCATTTGTGGATTATGCTGGTTTCTCCTCCAGTTCGTTGTGGACTTCCTTCACGTCTCCTGTCTGCCACGGTAAGGTCCATGGCTCATTTCAAGTGTCACTATGCTCTTTGATTTGCTCAAAATTCTTGCGCTTGCCACGTTAGTTCCGCGGCTCGTTTCTACCTTTGTCACGCTGTTTTTGTTACCAAGTTTCCCTGGTCGTGCCTTTTGTTCTATGGACTATTTACGTTCTTTTTGGTTTTGGTCAGGTTCGGCATTCCTTTTGTTAGCTGTGTCTCCTTTGTTGTGTGGACTATCTGTGTAAATAAAGCTTTAGATTTAGTCTTGAACTGGAATCTGTACGCGTCTCTCTCATCCTGTCATGCGCGTTACAATACTGTATCATGGTGGAGCCTAAAAGCAGAAGTAGGACTCAAATAATCAACCTGACACTGTGACTGTTAAGGGACATTGGTTAAGAAATGCTGCACAAGTTACAGGGCTATGTTAACACTAAACAATGATACATAACAAAACTCATAACATAGAACAGGTAGCAACCTACTCCCTGTAAAGGCTATCCCATTGAAAGTGAGAAATCTGAAGGGACACATTCCTGAAGGATTGAAAATGAGAATTTGTGTGCACATCACTGAAACACTTGTGAAGTCATCCTACACTTAATGACCAGATGTATCTGTTATCATACTACCACCTGATTTGTAGCCATGTTCTATATAGAAAATGTATAACGGTGTGTATTCAAGCTGGCATTCCACAAGTTTGTGTAAAATCTGATTCATTCTTACAATTATACTGAATATCTTCAAGAGTCCCCATAAATGGGGTTTAGGTTGGGTGGAGATAAGTCGATGACAGCCAGCAGTCCTTGGTCTTCAAGTAGTTGTTTGCAAAGCTTTGATATGTGTCTGGGTAATTATCCTGCTGCAGTATGAATCCTTTTCAAAATAGAACCAAACAGGCATTTTGGCATGCACGGTATTGTAAAAAGTAAACTAAAAGGACTATCATAGAATTATAATTGCACAGTATTTTGATTGTTCTAAAAGTCCTCACATTTGACATTTATTTAGTTTTCTCTCCAAGCCAAAATTAGCAGCCAAACTGTTACTACTGTATATGTAATGCATGTATGGTCAGTATTTTAACTACATTTATAGCTGAAACAAAGTGTGTCAATTGTCAAGTAAAGACACCACAAAAAAAAAAAAAAAAAAACCTTCAGAAATGAAGTTTACTGATAACTGGTGCAATTTTCTCTTCAACTTCCTGAGCACTGAGTCCAATTATTTAGTATGAGCTACATCAACTGTGGAGGACCAGGGTCTGTGGCAGATACTGGATAGTGACAGAGTGTTTGCACTCTTTAAATTTAGTGTGGAAATCTTAGAAGTGTGATGTGTCAGATGCATTGCTAGTGCCATTTTTGCAGTGACGTATCAGACAATCTGTCATTTATTTCACATTAAGATTTTTAGATATGCATTTTATATGCTGTGGAGAGAATGTCTACATGACTATGGAGAAGAAAATAATTTGATTTTGTCTTTCGGCTCACTGGAGAGAGTTCTGCCACAAACTGACAGCATTGTGATAACCGAGCTTACCAAGTCAGACCACAGCTGAGGCTCTCTGAAGCACGTCAACTCAATGCGTTGCACTTTTTCAACTATATCAACTCACTTTGAGTGAAACTTTGTCAAGCTAAGAGGTATATGGGGAATCTGGTTGGAGGTGCTTATATCTTTCTTATGTCTATGTCTAGCATCTGCACAGGAGGCCGTACAAAAGTCAGAAAGCCGTGAAGCAAAACAGCAAGAGCTGCCAAATATAACAGCAATTAGGGCTGAAAAGGAACGTGATAGGCCACGTCTCCAAGGTACCTGAATTCAGGCTTTGTTGAGGCATCCTGTGGAGTGTTGAGACTAGGTCTGCTTGCTGTATTTTTTCCATTTGAAGGAAATAGATGAAATGGTTTAAAAAGCATCTTGGTTTTAGTGCTATGAACATGTGTTAAATGTACCTTAATTGAAACAAGTGTATCCAGTGATGTTGCCACCTACTGAGTAGTCAAGTGTGAGAATCACAGGTTTCAGATCTTTAATTAGAGCTACACCACATGGCCAAATGTTACCTTTTGTAATTAATGCCAAAAGGTGCATAAAAGAAGACACAGATAGACAATCGGCCATTTTCTCTATAATGTAGCACAGTGAAAAACACACAGACTTTCAATGTAGCACTGCTACAGAATGTTACCTTTAAAAAATTATCAGAGATTGCCCCTACAGATCTGTCCTGACTGTGGGTACTTTACGATGAAGACAAAGTCATATTCATTTATATAGCACTTTTTTACAACAGAACAAGTCTAAAAGCAGCTTAACAGGATTCTAGGCCCACAACCCCAATTGAGCAAGCCTCGAGTGACATTGGCAAGAAAAGACTCCATTAATATGACAAATGAGATACCTTGGGAGGACCAAGACTTAAAAGGTTATATGTAAGAATTACATTACACTAGATTAGTATTGAATTTATCAGAAAAGATTGGCCAGAACTAAACCAAATGGATAAAATAGAGAACATAACAATACACTAAAATGTAATAATATAATAAAGACAATATAATAAATACAACTGGTATCTTAAAACATATAATATAATAAATTAAATATAACTGAGAACATAAGTCTCTGAGCATTATTTAGTCCAGTATAAGTGCAGTCAGTGAATGTCATGTAGCAGGTAACAGTTTTGCTGACAAACATAGTGACCAGCCATAAAGCAGTAGGTCATACAATGTCAGTGCTATAGAGAACACAATTAAATAAATGAGGAAAAGACATATACTTGGGTATTTACCTTTTGAGAAAAATTATTCATTATTATAAGTGTGAGTGGGCAACATATGTCAACCTTTCAGTATTTGGTTTGTAACTACTGGAATAATTAGAATAATTTTAGCCCATTCCACTGTACAGAACAGCTTCATGTGAGATGTTGGTGGGTTTCTTCACATAAACTTTTAGTTTCAGCTGTTTCCACAGCATTTCCATTGAATTAAGTTCTGGACATCGACTTGGCCGTTCCAAAAAAAATGTAAAATAAAAAAAATATTCTATAACTTTCTGCAGACATAACACTTCTCATTAAAACCTAATGGTTATATTTTTCCAGTAGCCTTCTGTGTTGTCCAAATTTCATTATATATATATATATATATATATATATATATATATATATATATATATATATATTAGGTGTGCAGCAAAGTTCTTCTTAGAGAGCAGTAGCTTCTCCTTGCAACCCAGTCATGCACATCATAGATTTTCAATGTTCACCTGTGGTGGACTCATAAGGATTGTAGAGAGCCCTTTAGTTGCTTTGTAGTTACCCTGAATTCCTTTGCAGCTATGCACACTACTACTCACTTTGCTATTGAAATATTTTTTGTTGGTTGTCCACTCTTGTGGAGGGTAACAAATTATTTAGAGATGGTTTTGTAACTTTTTCCAGCCTGATGAGCATGAACAGCTCTTTCTGCTGTCATCAGAAATTTCCTAGGTTTGTGCAATGACACACTTTCACAAACACGTGTTATGAAAATCAGACTTTGATAGATCTCTGTTCTGTAATACAGCAGGGTACACACACCTGACTGTCATCCCATTGATTGAAAACACCCGACTCAAAGTTTTAGTCATATCTGTACAGAAATATATACAATTCTAAAGGTTACATCTACTTAAATTATTTTACCACTGATTAAAAACTCAGTTTCTGACTCACTGTTTTTCATAGGTTTGCTTATTAATTTTATTAATTGTATTATTAATTGTATTATTATTTTATTAATTTTCATGAAAAGTACATCTACTGTATATTGTGAAGTCTACCAACCAGTTTCACATACTGTAGATCGAGACTAAGCCACGAAAGTGTCTGAATAAATAACCAACTTATTAGAGAAAGTTTTGTCTGACATAATGGATACATTATTTCTTGAGGCCAATATTAAAGCTATAACAGATTTCCCAAGAGGTTGGAATGCGATTTCCTCTTCCATTAGAGTGATACACTGTACAGAAGTACAGAAGAGGGACGAAAAATGAATAAGCAAATTCATTTTAAAGATAGGAGATTTTCAGATGATAAATAACCAAGTGAACTGCTAATGTAGGCTATTAGTTCCAGAATCAGCATCACTACAGCCACCCAGAAACATGTGATTTTTGTAATCATAAGATATGTAGTACTGAAAACAAATAGTGTATGGCACCACTATAGTACCCAGGAGGATTTGGACCAAGGTTCTGTTTGCAGACTCTGTCTTCAGCAGTTGTAATGTGGAGACTGTTGTCAGGTTTACCTAAATGTATGTGCGCACGTGTGTGTGTGTGTGTTTACTGAGGTTAAGTTGATGGTTATCTCTAGGTGTAGCTACAGTAATCATTATGTTAATGGTAATTCCTCACAATGATAGAAAGAAAAAATTGTGTGTGTGTGCATACATGGCAGCCCTCCTATAGTTCGTGTTGTCAGCCACCCATGTGACAGAAACTTCATGTCCACATGCAGTCATGGGGCTGTGCCATCTGTCATAAGCTTACTCACGCTGTATGTTTAGAATAAAAACAAGTTTGTGTCTTATTCAAATTCAGTAGACAGGAGACAAGACTCACAGAGCTCACCGCATTCTTATTGCAGTCATATATTTGTAACCAAAGATATAACTAGCGTTGGCATACAGGCCATTATCAACCCCCTGAACTGAATCATACAGTGATCCTGCATAATGTGGCATGTAGTTATAACTAATACAGGACGAAATTATATAAAAGCCTAGTGTAGTCAGACTTCAGAGGAGGGGTGTTGTTAAGGTCCAAAGACATTTGGGGCTTTACTGAGATCTTTTAGAGGAGGTGGTTTTATTTATTTATTGTCATCAACTAAACAAATATACAATTTTTTCAGGCAATTTGAGACAAAAAATGTTTTCCATAATTTAGAGGTATGTGCTGCACAATGTCCAGTCAAACAATGTTTGTGTGTGAGGGACTGAGACATCTTTTTTTTTTTTACTAAATAATTTCTTATCATTCTAAAGTTTTTGTTTACTAAGTTATTCTTTCCTACAATGCAGAACATTTTAAAAAAAATGAAAAGAACTATATATATATATATATATATAGTTCTTTTCATTTTTTTCTGTTACCAATGTGGGTTTTTCAAAAAAATGTCGTTACCATTGTATTTGTATTTCTGTTACCATCTTTTTCTGTTCACGTGTGTGTATGTGTATATATATATACACATACACACACGTGAACAGAAAAACCCACAATGGTAACAGAAATAACTTTAATTTGACAAAAGTAATAATAAATACAAAGTCTATGAAAATTAACAAATGAAAGTCAGACGTTGCTTTTCAACCATGCTTCAATAGAATTATTTTTAAAAATAAACTCATGAAACAGACCTGGACAGAAATGGTTAAAAATGTGAGCAAAAGGATATGTTAAATCAAGGTGTGTTCACTAATTAGCATCACAGGTGTCTACAATCTTGTAATCAGTCAGTGGGCCTATACAGTGGGGCAAAAAAGTATTTAGTCAGTCACTGATTGTGCAAGTTCTCCGACTTAGAGAGATGAGAGAGGTCTGTAATTTGTATCATAGATACACTTCAACTATGAGACACAAAATGAGGAAAAAAAATCCAGGAAATCAAATTGTAGGATTTTTAAAGAATTAAATTGTAAATCATGAAGGAAAATAAGTATTTGGTCACCCACAAATAAGCAAGATTTCTGGTTCTCACAGACCTGTAACTTCTTCTTTAAGAAGTTTTCTGTCCCTCCACTCGTTACCTGTATTAATACACCTTTTTTACCTCGTTATCTGTAAAAGAACACCTGTCCAACCTCAAAACTGTCAGACTCCAAAGCTCAACCATGGCCAAGACCAAGAAGCTGTCAAAAGACACCAGGAAGAAAATTGCAGACCTGCACCAGGTTGGGAAGAGTGAATCTACAATAGGCAAGCAGGTTGGTGTGAATAAATCAATTGTAAGACATACAAGGCCATTGATAATCTCCCTCGATCTGAGGCTCCATGCAAGGTCTCATCCTGTGGGGTCAAAATGATCATGAGAACGGTGAGCAAAAATCCCAGAACTACACGGAGGGACCTGACGAATGACCTGCAGAGAACTGGGACCAAAGTAACAAGGCTACCATCAGTAACACACTAAGCCGAGAGGGACTCAGATCCTGCAGTACCAGGCGTGTCCCCCTGCTTAAGCCAATACATGTCCAGGCCCGTCTGAAGTTTGCCAGCGAGCATATGGATGATCCATAAGAAGATTAGGAGAATATCATGTGGTCAGATGAAACTAAAATAGAACTTTTTGGTAAAAAATCAACTCTTCGTGTTTGGAGGAAGAAGAATTCTGAGTTGTGCCATACCTACTGTGAAGCATGGGGATGGAAACATCATGCTTTGGGTCTGTTCTTCTGCAAAGGGGACAGGACGACTGATCCGAGCCAAAACCTCCTTCCGTCAGTAAGAGCATTGAAGATGGAACGTGGCTGGGTCTTCCAGCATGACAATGATCCCAAACACACTGCTCGGCCATCGAAGAAGTGGCTCTGTAAGAAGCTTTTCAAAGTCCTGGAGTGGCCTAGCCAGTGTCCAGACCTCAGCCCCATAGAAAATTTATAGAGGGAGTTGAAAGTCTGTGTTGCCCCAAAACATCACTGCTCTAGAAGAGATGGAGGAATGGGCCAAAATACCAGCTACAGTGTGTGCAAACCTGGTGAAGCCTTACAGGAAACGTTTGACCTCTGTCATTGCCAACAAAGGTTATGTTACAAAGTACTGAGTTGAACCAAATTTATTGACCAAATACTTATTTTAAACCATGATTTACAATTAAATTCTTTAAAAATCCTACAATGTGATTTCCTGGATTTTTTTTCTCATTTTGTCTCTCATAGTTGAAGTGTACCTATGATGAAAATTACAGACGTCTCTCATCTTTCTAAGTAGGGGAACTAGCACAATCAGTGACTGACGAAATACTTTTTTGCCCCACTGTATATAGGGCTTCAAGTAATCACTGTGCTGTTTGGTGGCAAGGTGTGTACCACACTCAACATGGACCAGATGAAGCAAAGGAAAGAGTTGTCTCAGGACATTAGAAAGAATATTATAGACAAGCATGTTAAAGGTAAAGGTTAAAAGACCATCTCCAAGCAGCTTGATGTTCCTGTGACTACAGTTGCATAAATTATTCAGAAATTTAAGACCCATGGGACTGTAGCCAACCTCCCTGGATGTGGACGCAGGAGGAAAATTGATGACAAATCAAAGAGACGGATAATACGAATGGTAACAAGAGCCAAGAAAAACTTCTAAAGAGATTAAAGGTGAACTTCAAGCTCAGGGAACATCAGCGTCAGATCGCACCATACGTCGACGTTTGAGCCAAAGTGAATTTCATGGGAGACGACCAAGGAAAACAAAACATAAAAAAGCCAGACTGGCATTTGCCAAACTACATGTTGACAAGCCACAAAGCTTCTGGTAGAATGTCCTATGGACAGATGAGACAAAAATGGAACTTTTTGGCAAGGCACATCAGCTCTATGTTCACAGACGGAAAAATGAAGCATATCAAGAAAAGAACACTGTCCCTACTGTGAAACATGGAGCAGGCTCTGTTATGTTCGGGGCTGCTTTGCTGCATCTGGCACAGGGTGTCTTGAATCTGTGCAGAGTACAATGAAGTCTCAAGATTATCAAGGAATTCTAGAGAGAAATGTGCTGCCCAGTGTCAGAAAGTTTGGTCTCAGTCACAGGTCATGGGTGTTGCAACAGGATAATGACCCAAAACACACATTAGAAACACCCAATAATGACTAAGAGGAAAACACTGGACTATTCTGAAGTGATATATGAGCCCTGACCGAAGTCCTATTGAGCATCTTTGGACGGAGCTGAAACATGCCATCTGGAAAAGGCACCCTTCAAACCTGAGACAACTGGAGCAGTTTGCTAATGAGGAGTGGGAAAAAAACCTGCTGAGAGGTGCAGAAGTCTCAGTGACAGATACAGGAATTGTTTGATTGCAGTGATTGCCTCAAAAGGTTGTGCAGCAAAATATTAAGTTAAGGGTACCATCATTTCTATCGAGGCCTATTTCATGAGTTTATTTTTTTAAATAATTCTGTTGAAGCATGGTTCAAAAGCAATGTCTGACTTTCATTTGTTAATTTTCAAAGACTTTGTATTTATTATTACTTTTGTCAGATTAAAGTTATTTCTGTTACCATTGTGGGTTTTTCATTCATTAACTGAGGGATACCAACAATTTTGTCCACGTGTGTGTGTATACATAAATATATATATATATATATATATATATATATATACATACATATATATATCTGTGTATATGTGTGCAGCTGAAATCATAATTTGTATATGATATAAATCATTATATATATATATATATATA
>JAJAGP010004238.1:0-45962 GCA_025084515.1 Ancistrus triradiatus | reverse complement strand
ACTATGATCCTGCGTTGTCCTGTGCTTGATGAGGGAACTGTGCAGTGCCTGGAGTAGGGAGTCACATTGTGAGAGTGGTAGCCTAGTGAGTAGGTCCAGGGTTCAAATCCCACCTCTGCCAAGCTGCCACTGTTGGGTCCTTGAGCAAGGCCCACAACTGCTTGGATTGTATCAATTGTAAGTCGCTCTGGATAAGGGCTTCTGCTAAATGCTGTAAATGTAAATGATAAGTGCAGGGAAATGCAGTTGCAGTCGTGTTTTATGCATGTTTAGGTAGGCTATGCTACATGATATATACAGTATATATTAAATGCCTATTGAATTTATTTATGGAAAATTCCGCTTATTTGTTAGAACGTATCCCCATCGTAAATCGGAGAGTACCTGTATTTTATAAAACTTGAAACACTTACCAAAAACAAAAATAAAGTAGACCAGCACGATGTTTTTTTCTGCCTTTCATGACTAGGATCGTCTTTACTGTGAGAAAGTGTCATGAGGACTTGCTTGTAGTAGTTTTCTGTCATTCATACAAGTTTTATTTCCAATTATAATTCTTAAGACCATGGCTGTTAAAGCAAACTGATCGAATGGACGTTAAACATTCACATTTACATTATTTTGCAGATGCCCTTATCCAGAGCGACTTACAGTTAATACAATCTTACAATCCAAGCAATTGTAGTTTAATGGCCTTGCTCAAGGACCCAACAGTGGCAGCTTGGCAGAGGTGGGATTTGAACCCTGGACCTTTTGGTCCATAGTCCAGTACCTTAACCACTAGGCTACCACAGGTAAACACCACATACCTGTGCTCCAACGGTTTGTGCCACCACCCTGTCTTTTAAACACAGCAATAATATGTTAAAAAGTCCTGTTTAGGTTTGTGTGTCAAGTTTTGTTGATACAGAAAGTAAACATAACTTGTCTTTACTGTAAGTACCAAGACTGTAACTTCCTTCATAAATGAGGGCATAAATCGCTCTGAAATGTATAGAAACGAGTTTTCTTTGGAGAATAGCCGACTTCAGAACTCTACTGAGAAGCAGTTTGCGTTTTTTAAACCATACATTCCTCAGAAGCAGATTTTCTCTTGAGAGGCAAGTTCGCAAACAAGCAGCCTGAGTTACATTCCTCAATCTAACCTGTCCAGTTCTTTCGCCAACTCTTCATTTGCGTAACGTAGTTTCGAAGACTTCAACTTGTTAAAACGGTTAAGACGAGGACGGAAATGAACGAGTAATGGACAAAAAGTAGCTTAGCCAGGCTACGCGAGCTACGTGAGATAGGTGTAATGGGTGCTGCACTCGGACATGATGGAACAGGTTCTCTCTTATATTCCACTACGGAGAACCACGGCTAGATCGGTTCAGGTCCGCGTTCGCTGCTGTTACCTTATTAGCACACCTTGCTAGCCTGCTGTTACAAACAAACTCCTGAGGATGGCAGGTTTCGAACAAACTTCCAGAGACACTTACCTGAACTTCATCTAAGGTGTCCTGAATGAAGTGAGGACTATCCACCAGCATATAGGTGTACACATACAACTTCGGCCGTGTTTTACAGGCTGTTCATGTTGTTAGGCCTCTGCTTACTCCAATTTACAACCGACTTCCAGTGCAGCTACACCTCTGCTCATCGACACTCCTCCACTACAGCCCGTGCTTTCTCATGCGCGCTCCCGTCTGCTCAAGGAACAGTTGGATAAACGAACGCGCACGCTCTGCATTCAGTTATTTAAAGTGCGCACCATCTTGTGGTCGCTGAGGTGCAGCTCTCAGATCAGTCAGTGATTTTTTATTCAATAGGCACCATTCACTTAACGTATGCGCCATCGTGTGGTTTCTGAGGTGCAGCTCTCAAATCAATCAGTGAGTTTCGTTCACTAGGCCCCGTTCATTTAATGAGTGCGCCATCGTGTGGTCGCTGAGGAGCAGTTCTCAGATCAGTCAGTGATATTTGTGCAGTAGGCACCATTCATTTAATGAGTGCGCTATCGTGTGGTCGCTAAGAAGCAGATCTCAGATCAGTCAGTGATATTTGTACAGTAGGCACCATTCATTTAATGTGTGCGCCATCGTGTGCCATTAAGGAGCAATGCTCAGATTAAGTTTGATTGTAAATTTGTAATTCGTTTATAATTATTATAATATATTAGTATTACAGCTTGCCGTTCACAATAGAATTTAGGATTCATGAGGTCAAATTTGATTTTTGATTTGAAGTATCTCAGTCGTACTGACTATTAGATTATTAGAACATGTTTAGAACCCTGTGTTTCTTACTTAATATAATAGTAATAACTATTATTATTATTATTATTATTAGCAATTTATTTATTATTAGCATAAACACGTAACTAAGAACGGCAAATTCATTTCTTTACATTACAGTTTGATGATGATGAGTCTCTTTCAGCTGCTCCTGCTCCCGGTAGGGGTCGCCACAGTGGATCAACGCAAAATAAGTTTGCTGTAGGTTTTATGACGGATTCCTCCCGGTTTATGTGAGCTTTAGCTTGGCTTTTTGAGTATATCCTTTTTCAGTTTACATCATATTAACTGTAAATGGAAACACTGATTCATTTAACATTTCCCAAATTAATACATTCATTAAACAAAAATGCTACATTAGAGCAACCCCAAATCAGAAAAAGTTGGGAGGTAAGGAAAATGCTAATATAAAAATATATGCAGTGTTCTTTACATTTCCTTTTACTTTTATTTCATTGCAGACAGTATGAACCCAAGATATTTTAGATTTTTTTCATTCATGTTAATAAACATCCATTCCTGCAGTAATAAGTTAAAAAAGAAATAATGATGTGATTTCAAACAGGTAATGTCAACAGGTAATTATAATCATGATTTGGTACAAAAGCAGCATCCATGAAAGGCTGAGTCTTTGAAGAGTAAAGATGGGCAGAGGATCACCAGTTTATCAACAAATTTATAAGAAAATTATTGAAATGTTTGAAAACAATGTTTTCAAATTTCAAACATGAACTTTCTTGGGTTTATACTATCTGCAAGAAAATAAAAGTCAAAGGAAATGTAAGGAACACTGCAGGTTTTTTTAATTTTCATTTTCCATAACATCTTTCTGATTTGGCGTTGTATATTGAAAATGGTATTGGACTTATGGAGCTTGTTCTGTAAGTAATAGCTTTTCAAATAACCATATAACCATAGTTCATAACTTAGGTGGAGTACTGCTGCATATTCTTAATCACTCAGGTAAGTGAGGAACAACGTGAAGTAGTGATGACATAACAAAAGTGTAATTTAGAGACATCCAAGTAGGTCACATTTGGTTCAAGGTTTTCAGTTCAGTGCTTTTGTAGATTAGTTCTGCCAACAGGAGTCTACGTCTTAAAAGCCCCTCTGGAGATAGTCCACTTAGTCATAGAACCCCTGTTACATTACAATGGATATGGGCCCAAATGGACATCTTCCAGAGAAAAGTGTTTTGTAAAATTATTTGACTTTAATACTTAACTGAAGGCGAGAATGACTTAAACATGTTCGTATGTTTTCTGTCTGACATGTTCTTGAAACAATCTATAGACTGATAAATTAGTGAAACTAGAAGTTCCCATTTTGACCCAGAGTCATTCCAAAATAGTACGAGAAGAAAAGAGAGACATAACCAAATGTTCCTGGCTCATAAAGCCACCATTGTGTTTGAAGCCACAGATGATTCTCAGTATAGTTAAACTGTCTCATCAGCTGATCACATCACATTGTTGGCTTATGATTCTAATTCACAGTTTGGTCTATAAACACTTCAGAAATGTTTTCTTCATGAGAAGAATCTCTCTTCATATCTAAGAGAGGTAAATGCGTGTCCAGCCAACGTGTGTTGTTCACCTCCTCATTTGCCTGTAACCATTCCAAGCATGATATCTTTTTCGAGTGGGTTGCTTTGCATAATGTGACCAAATTATGGTCCAGGACAGCTCGGTTTGCAACGTTTGCTTCCAACAACACAGTTCAAATGCACAGGCCTTTCATCTGTCTGCTTTCTTCAGTGTCTGTATGTTGCTATTGAGAGGTCAACTAATCTCCACTTGGTGACTAGTTTTATAGCTTTGCTCTACTTGATGCTGTTCCTACTGATCATTGCGTTTCTTCCAAGTGCCTGCCACTGTTTGATCTCAGGACTACAGTCACATTCACAGTCAGTTTTAGAGCCAAGAAAAAAGTCTTCAATACTTCAATTTCTTCATTGTTGATTTAGATGTGAAACTTTACCATATGCTCCTGTTGTCGTGACCTTAATTTTCTTGGTGTTGAGGTGCAAACAAATCATTCTTGCTTTCTCTTTGACATTCATGATAAGGTGTTCCAGAATCTTCCTACATTCACCCAGCAGGGAGTCAGTTGATGTTTTTTTAAATCGACTGTCACAATTATTACACAGTTGTCTAATCACAATTATTTAATATAATCGCCATTAAATGAAGTGATCACAATTATGTTGGACTACAGTAGTTTTCCACAGTTGGTAGATTTCAGCAACAAGCAGAAAGTGAACTGGGTGTAGATAACTTTGAACAAGTTTTAATAAAAGAAAGCATTCACTGAGTAATGCTGGTGTAGGCTAATGTTTTGTGACCAGATTTTCAATAATGAAACATGGGATGCTGGGTGTACAGTATTGTATTGTCGACACGAATGAAGAAACTTTGCTCATGCCATTCGTCATTAAACGTCCAACACAGCACAGCCACATTACCAAACAAATTAATTTATTTATAGACCTTTATAAATGTATTGTTCAATAAATTGACGTTGTTTATCATAATAATATGTATACATTATTGCACTTATTATTAAGCATACAGGCCTACTAAAATAGTGGGGATGTAAAAACAGACAATTAAATCATTAATCGCAATTATTTGTATGACAATTAATCATCAGGTGAAATTTAATGATAGTGACAGCCCTAGTAGCTGGTTTGCTTTATTTTATTTAATTTTTTAATATTGTCTTAAAATAGCTTTACATAGATCTAGGTCTACAATCTCACTGAGATTGAAAAATGTTTCTTAATATGATAAGAAAGATTTTGGAGGACCAAAACTCCATTACTGACATGGTGGTGGTGTGTTGGACTGATACTAGTGGATCAGACACCACAGTGCTGCTGGAGTTTTAAATCACCTCAGTGTCACTCATGGACTGAAGATAGTCCACTAGACAAACAAGTCCAGCCACCAGCACCCTGTAGTCAGCATCCCATGAGCAATGAAGGATTAGAGGATGACAAACACAAACTGTGCAGTAATAGACAAGCTACAGTCTCTGACTTACCATCTGCAAGGTGGAGCAAGAAGCTGAATAGGTGAATGTCTCTAATAAAGTGGACACTGAGTGAACAATGTCTAAAAATTGTATATATAAACTGTAATAATCTATATATCGTCATAAGCTAGGGTTTGAGAAAGAGCAGTTAGGTAATGTTACTGGCGATTGTGCTGTGAGAGCCAGTAATTGCAATTTGGCTTTGCGAACTCGAAACGAAGGTATGGAATCGAATCTCAGTTATAAATGACTGGGATCAGAGAATCGACTCTTTTAGGGATCGACTCACAGCTCTAGTCCCATTGCGTGTGTAATGATCGAGCTGGTGAGCAGCACCGGCAACAGGACTGCCATGTTGGGGAGGAAGTAACTGTCTTGACCTGGATTAGGCGCCTGTTTTGGCGAATGATCAGGCGAGGGGTTCTTCTGTTACCTCTGTGTTGGATCAGGGAGGTTCCCCCGACATTATAATTCGCCGGCTGTCTGATTTGTTCACGGTGTTGTGATTTTTTTCCATTCGGTAATCGCGGAAGATGGCGGACCCGGCGGAGTGCAACATTAAAGTAATCTGCCGTTTCAGGCCACTGAACAGTTCAGAAGTGGGCAGAGGGGATAAATACATCCCGAAATTTCAGGGGGAAGACTCTGTTGTTGTTGGGGTAAGTTGTAAGATTTGTGTGTTCATTTAACCACGGATATGGTAGCGCCTACTGTTGTGTGATCAAAAGGACGGGCAGTGGCCCAAACCGAGTCCTACTGCACTATATAGTGCGTCAAGTTAAGGAATCAACATTGCTTTTGGTTACTATTTTGAGGAACTGTTCAGTACGTAACCCGATTTGGGATGTAACCCTTGTTTTGCTAGTATATATGTGTGCTCTTCTTAATTGGGTAGTTGGATGGCTTAATTAAACTAAATTGCATAAGCACACAGTTGTGGCATTCGGTGAAGGACTGACGCTTATATTTTTTTGTCTATATTTTATTTATTCATTCTTCTTAAACTGTCGCCCTTAAGCTGGCTAGTTGACGTTGTTGTGGTTCGCTAACATGTTTAAGTGTCTGACAGCCTCACAGTGACTGGGTCAGACAACTCAGTAGATTGAATTTAATGCAGATTGCTTAAATTGCAGATGATCAATTAACCGATAAGTAACGTTACATGACATTTACACATCGTAGGCAAGCACAGGAAAATAAATAGCACACAATAACAGCAGACTGAGCTACGCATTTAGCCAGCTAACTAAATCGCTTCGTCTCTGCGCTCATTTATCCCTAAGACGATCTGCACATCAAGAATCTGAGGCAGTGTTTTAACAATCTAAATACTGTCACTAATTTACAGTAATGATATGCCCACTGCAACAGATTCACCCAGATCTCCCCCCAAGCTTCTGTGTAGTCGAGTGTATGTAGAATATGTGTGATTACCATGGATAAGAGTACCAGCTGTTTCCTGTACTGAGAGCAGTGGCATAAAGGGCAGCTGGTGTTGGGGCAAGTTTTTATAATGTAGTTAGCGAAGTTACCTACCATCAAGTAATTAACTACACGTATACAAAGTTTGACCATCACTTGGAAAGATTATAACGTGTATATACATGAAAGTTACTCTGGTATACATGGTCTAGGGGTATCGCCGCCTCACAGCAAGAAGGTCCTGGGTTCAGTCCCAGTGTGTCATCCCTGTGTTCGCACGGGTTTACTCCGGGTTCTCTGGTTTCCTCCCACAGTCCAAAGACATGCGTGTTAGGTTAATTGATTACGTTAAATTGGCATTGACTTGAATGTATATATATGACTAGCCTTTCATTTTAACTGAACAGAGTAGGACAACTACTAGATATTAACAATGCAACATGCCTTCTGTGCTGAGGGACTTGAGTCTGTTCTTCCAAGTGTGAAAGGTGAATGAGGAAAAAGTAATGCGCATCACAACAGGTGCCTACAGCTAGTGCACCAGTCAGCAGACCAGACCAGATTAGTCATTTGTTGTATTCATTTATGTAACAGTTTGTTGAGAAATAAATGGTTTACACTGTCAAACCTGCATTAGCTTGTTTGCCTGATGGCTCAAGTTTCAAAGGAAAATAAGTGCAAACCTCACACATGCTAAGTACGAACTCCAGAAATGTTACGGCAATGGAACCACAACTAATAATAATATACCAGATGACAATAAGGTAATTACATAATAGTGGAAAAATGCATTCTATTGTAAAAACTCTTCCTAAGTGAGTTTGCATCACAGTAATACTGTTTATCTCGATAATCCTTCAGATTATAATTGTTGGTCTAAATTTCATTGTTTATGAGTATAGAGGAGATTTCAGTTGTTGTTGTACACTTGCACTGTATGACTGGTCCACACGATTTACAGGAGCTATGTATTAGGATTTGTCTCTTTAGAGTCAGACAAATTTTCATAAAATTGAGAATACAGTGGTACCTCAGGTTCTCTCGTTAATTGGTTCCAGAAGGCTTGTCGAGAATCGAAAATGACTGCAAATTTTTCCCATAAGGAATAATGTAAAGTGTATTAATCCGTTCCAGACCCCCAGAGAGTCCCCACACTATAAGGCATTAAATGCATTAATGGAGTTGTATTGTACAGGTGCTCCCTAATTTAATGTTTTGACAAATTCATCACAAGTTAAATGTATCATGAACTGTGGAGTTTGTGTTTAGTAGAGCGGTCTATACTGTGTCATAGTGGAGCCTATGTTAAGTAAGTTCATGTTTACAACACTTACATTAACCTACAGCTGGCCAAAATCAGCTGGGACTGTGGTAGCCTAGCGGGTAAGGTACTGGACTATGGACCAGAAGGTCCAGGGTTCAAATCCCACCTCTGCCAAGATGCAACTGTTGGGTCCTTGAGCAAGACCCTTAACCCACAATTACTTGGATTGTAAGACTGTATCAATTGTAAGTCGCTGTGGATAAGGGCGTCTGCTAAATGCTGTAAATGTAAATCATTAACACACAGCTTATTTTATAATAAAGTGTTGAAAAATATCATACAGGTTAGTAAGTAATGGATTGAGAGTGAAAAGGAGAAGCAAAACACTTACTCTACTGGTGAACTTGCAGAGTTAGCAGAGCTTTTAAGCTAACTGCAGCCTGTGTTCTGGAGCATTGAGTTCTTGTTTTGCTTTCGGTTTTTTCTTATAATAAATTTTTTTAGGACCCATGCAGACTTATTTGCACTAACAGTACAGTAGAGATCTTCTCTGAGTAAGAGCTATTGTGATACTGAATCACTGTGTACTGAATCATGAATCAAGTTGAAATGAATCGTGTGTCTTGACTCATACAAGTTTAAGCAAGTGCGCTGAGTACCAAGCAACGAGAACGAGACACACTTTTTTTTTAATCAAAATGTGCTGAGAACCAAATTTGACGAGTTCTGAGGTGGTTGAGAACCGAAGTACCACTGTAGTTTAATTCGTATTGTTGTTTGTTGTCTTCTTGTCATCTGTTACTCTTTATGAAGTTGTCGTTCTGTGTTGCACCGCTATGTATTGTACCTTTTGGTACAGGAACTTCTGTGTGCATTGAGATCCTGTTTGAATCCTACCTTTAACCTGGCATGTTGTGTGCATAACTCCAAACCAATTCCATAATGTAGCCCTACCTGAATTAGCACTTGCTGGCATTGTTAGCCTGAAATCGGGTGTGATTACTTTTTACCAATAGTAACTGCCTTGTTTTCTTAAATAATACCTAGACGTAGGTATGTTTTTTTTTCAGGAAATTATGGCCACTATTTGGACAAGTTAGTTTGTTTTCAAGATAATTCATAATAAAAGAAAAGGAATTTTATATTTATTATTTCCAGGTTAAGAAGTATACATTGTGAGTCACACATCTTGTCCTCAAGACAAATGATAATCCTCCTTGTTCTTCATGTAATGTAAGTGTTGCAGCAGTGATGGGTGTGATTTTGATACAAGACACGTCAGACAAAATAATGAGAAGTGCTTATCCGTGCTGTTATGTTTCATAACGAGCATCCTGTTTTAAACCCTCAATGTGATTGTGGTAAATGTAAATGATTCACAGCTTAACAGAAAATAATCATTATAAAGTCAGAATAAAATCAAATTTGGAAGAGGGAGGTTTTATTGCATTTCATATGCCTCCTCCTCCATTTTTCTCCTGTCCTAGCTGTCTATTGTGTAGCAATTTCACTATCTCTCTGTATCACATGTCTCAGGACATGAGTTTCACAGAGTATGAAAAGGTTCCTTGTCCAGTTTTAATATGTAGAACTTGAAAATGCTTGTCATTGTGGGACCAAAAACATTAGGTTAGCTTATAAAAACAGCTAAAGTGGTCAGTGTCAATTCAGTTTCAGTTTTTTTCCAATTCCTCAGGCCAACAAAGTTATTGGATTAGTAACTTGTATTACTTTCTTTGTCTTAAATCCAAATATTACTTGCGTTATATAAAATGTGTCTCACACTGTGAGAGCTGTAGAACCCTCTTTGAATTAAACTAAGGAAAACAAAGACACCATGGTGGTAATGCATACACGACCCTAACAGTCACAGTTAAACCCATTTGACACCAGATACAGTTTTCACACTGCTCATAACACGCTCAATAGCACTCATGTAATGTGCAAAATATGATTGCTTAAGAAAGAACCTTTAACTGGAGATGCTATAACAGTTTTTTTACCTCAAATTACATTTAACACTACCATCTGGGGAGCATTTAATTTAGATCATATATTCACTGACAGAAAATAACTCACCAAAAAGGAGTTGTTGGAATTTAATGAGACTTCATATGTATGTAAGTGTTTACAATATTTGAGCAAACAATATTGGGCAGCCTCTAGTATGGATATAAGATGAGATATGGTTGGGCATGGAGGCATACAGGTTTCATCTGGTATCTTGTGGCACGTTGCCTACAGATGTTGCAGCTGGGCCTGTAGATCCTGCCCACGCATAGGTTGCCAAAGTTGGTGTCCCAGCTGGTTCCATAAATGGTCGAATGGCAGTACATCTGGTGACTGGACAGGCCAAGGAAGTGTTGCAGAATAGCCGAGACATTTCTGGGAAATCCTTGCTGTGCTTGGGTGAGCATTATCCTGCTGAAAAATGCGAGATGGAAGCCCTGCCATGAGAGCCGACACATCTGGCCGCAGAATAGCCTTCACATATTGCTGAGTTGTTAGTTTTCCTCAAATCACTCCTAGGGGTGACCGACTGCCGTATGCAATGGCTCTCAAGATCATCATACCAGCAGCTGGGGCAGTGTGCCACTCTACAGCAAGTGCAGGATTGAAGCGCTCACCACAAGGTCTCCATACTCGGATGTGACCATTGTCGGATCCCAAACAGAAGCTGGATTTGTCGCTAAAGACGTTACAGTTTCAGTCTGTAGCAGTCCTGGTTTCTCATTCATGACACAACTACAAAACGAAGGTGATGGTAGCTGGCTGTCAGTGGCAGGACACGTAATGGGCACAGTGACAACAAATTTTCTTCTGCTAAGTGCCTAAAATGTTCTGAGCAGAGATGGGTGTGTAGTGAAGGTACCACCTGTGTCTGGATGGTGGACAATGAAACGGTTGGAGCTGCTCATGATTGTAGGTGGATCAAATGATCTTTACTGTTGGTCTGTCTGGGTCGTCCAGAACCTGTTCAAAGTATGTGTGCGCCCTCATGGAACCATTGGTCCCAACACCTCCTAACAGCTAGGTCCAAATGGCCTAGATAGTGGGCAGTTTGTTAAATCCTGCTTCTCTCAGTTGAATGATGTCCCCTCTCAAAGTTGGTTGTCAACTGGGCCAAGATCTTTATCATGATTCTTTGTGAATTGGCTTTTAAAAATAAATTGCCAAATGAACACAACTACTAAACCAATGTCTTGACTGCAAAAGTACAGTATAATAAGATAAAAAAAAACAGAAACAATAGAGACTAGCAGAACCTTTTAAATGACCATTAATAAAACACTTTCCAAAAATATGTGAATATAACCAGTGTTCTAGGTGTCCATGTGTAATATCGTAATGATACTGGAAAAGTTCAGCTAGACCACGTATCGTTAGCAGTGGCAAAAACCAATGTTGTTAACTTTAGATAGTTTTTTGTTTGAGAAAAATGTATTGCTGTAAATGTATGGTGCTTGGAAGGTAGTAACAAGCATTTTCACTGTACTTTTCAGAGTGCTTCCTTTTTAAGGTGGTTGCTGTATTTGCATGTGTAAACTGTTTTGCTTTGTTTGCTTCCAAACCAGTTCCATCTGACCAATGAGAAATAATTTTAGTCACCAGCTTCTCCGTGTTGCTAAACAAAGGATGATGGTAAAAGTCCTAAGGACCTGCCCACTCAGGGTTTTTGTTGGTTTGATTGTATATCTGTCATGGTAAATGTGATCTAAACTAGAGTGGTGTCTGGTTATTGATACATGTTGGGTTGCTGTATGTGGCATATTCAGCACAAGTGATGAAATTTGTTAAGCATAGTGATTTTCAGGATTACTCGGTTAGGCAGATCATGGAGACATTTAAATCTAAAATTGTGCTGTCACCCACCACTAACTGCCGGTGCATATATACACTTTATTAGGTACACCTTGCTAGTACTGGGTTGGACCCATTTTTGCATTCAGAACTGTTTTAATCCTTCATGGTATAGATTCAACAAGGTGCTGGAAACATTCCTCAGAGATTTTGGTTTTGAATTGAGATCTGGTGACTGTGGACGCCAGTTTCATGTTCAAGAAACCAGTTAGAGACGATTTGAGTTTTGTGACATGGCACGTTATCCTGCTGGAAGTAGCCATCACAAGATGGTACACTGGTCATAAAGGGATGGACAAGGTCAGCAACAATACTCACGTAGGCTGTGGCATTTAAACAATGCTGAATTGGTGTAAAGGGGTCTAAAGTGTGCCAAGAAAATATTCCACAGATCATTACACCACCAGCAGCAGCCTGAACTGATGATACGAGGCAGGATGGATCTATACTCTTGTTTACGCCAAATTCTGACCCTACCATCCAAATGTCGCAGCAGAAATTGAGACTTGTCAGACAAGGCAATGTTTTCAGTCTTCTGTTAGTCCAATTTTGGCGAGTTCATGTGAATTCGCTTCAGTTTCCCATTCTTACCTGACAGGAGTGGCAGCTGGTGTGGTTTTCTGCTGCTAGGACCCAAGTGCTACATATATGCCATATGACATAACATTTATGAAATGTGATATAAAATTCTAGTGGGTTCACAGACTTTCATTCACCACTGTATATATAAAGATTTGCTGATGCAGTGTTGGAAGCTGACCTCTGTAGTCTTTGCGGTGGTGTGTTAGTGTATTGTTGTGTCACCCAAGTGCCTCAAAATATTTTGTTTATTCATATATTTGTTAGTGATTATTTATTGAATTTTATATTTAATTCCGATGTGTGCTGAATTATAAATGTAGCACACACTTTGTTTGGTAACCTGTATATATGTTTGAGAATTAAGGTGTGCTGTCCTAATAATTATTTTCAGTCAGTTTGTCAAATGTAGGCTTTATGGAAGCAACATTTGTTGTGTCTTTCATATTCTATAATGCCACAAATTAATTTTATAATCCCATGTGGAGTGAAATGCTGGTGATCTGTTTATTGAAAATAAAATGTTTGTATATGAATGTAGTACATGCAGGAATATCTTAGTTTTGACTATTATTTGGCACCCACTGATCACATGACAACATGTGCTGTATCACTGTTGCCAAGCTTTTGCAGGCACTTTGCAAAGAAATGAGTTCAACGGTCACATTCAAAATTTATATGGCTAAATATTGAACAGGGTAAAAGCCTTAAGCTTCCTTTTTAAGGAAGCTGTCTTTTTTTTACAAATACACCTTTAGTCTGTTATACGGTACACGATGGTAAGATTTAAATATTTTACGAGGGAGGCAGTGAAACACTGACAGCTAAAACACTTCTGTATGAATGTGTGAATAAAATCGTTGTTATATGATTATTTGTTCATTTGTATTGTGTCAGCTGATTGACCTAAATTGGATTGTTTTATTTAGAGATGCCAAAAATGATTGGAACAGTACAGAACAGCCAAGGTAATACACTGGCTAATGTAATGATTTGGTTGTTCCTTGTTAGCCAAGTTTTTTTACGTAAACTCTAGTCTTCTGTACTTTTGTTAGTCAAGTAATATGATTGTACTTACTTGGGTATCTGCATTGTTGAAGGGTAATAACTGCCAGGTTGTACACAAGTCACCTATAAAACAATGTGCGCAAACTTGTTAATACAATCCCAAGTCAGAAAAAGTTGGGACAGCATGGAAAATGGGAATAAAAAGAAATACAGTGTTTCTTACATTTACTTACGGTGTGTGCAACAGTAAGGGGACCTGCAGGCAGGCCAGTCCAGTACCTGTACCCTGTTTGTCCTCAGCCATGCTTTTGTAATTTGTCCAGCATGTTGTTTTGCATTGTTTTGTTGAAAAATGCATGGATGTCTCTAGGAAAAGATGTTGAAGGCAGCTTATCTTCTTCTTCTTCTTCTTCTTTCGGCTTCTCCCTTTATCAGGGGTCACCACAGCGAGTTAAACGTTTCCACCTCACCCTGTCCTCCACGTCCTCTACTGTCACCCCAACTCCCTGCATATCTTCATTTACCACAACCAAATAACTCCTCTTTGGTCTTCCTCTCCGTCTCTGCCTGGCAGCTCCATCGCCAACATCCTCCTACCAATATATCCACTATCCCTACTCTGCACATGTCCAAACCATCTCAGTCTTCCCTCTCGAATTTTGTCTCCCAATTTTCCAACCTGTGCTGTCCCTCTGATGACCTCATTCCTAATCCTGTCCACCCTAGACACTCCTAAAGAGAACCTCAACATCTTAAGTTCTGCCACCTCCAGCTCTGCTTCCTGTCTCTTTGTCAGTGCCACTGTCTCTAAGCCATACAACAAGGCTGGTCTCACTACTCTCTTATAAATCTTTCCTTTCACTTTTGCTGTGACCCTTTTGTCACACACGCACTCCTGACAACTCTTCTCCACCCACTCCAATCTGCCTGCACTCTCTTCTTTACCTCCTTTCCACACTCCCCATTTCCTTGGACAGTTGATCCCAAGTACCTGAATTGAAGGCAGCTTATGTTGCTCTAAAAAGAAGTATATGTGTAAACACCCCATGTAACATTAATTAATGCTAGACAAATTAGTGCTAGACTGGATGAGCAGGAGGATGCTGTTGTCCTGTGATGAAAGGGTTGACATTCCTGTGCTCGACTAACCCAAATTTTAAACAATGTGAATGCTAATGACTGTGGTGGCTTGGCGGTTAAGGTACTGGACTATGGACCAGAAGGTCCAGGGTTCAAAACCCACATCTGGCAAGCTGCCACTGTTGGGTCCTTGAGCAAGGCCCTTAACCCACTATTGCTTGGATTGTAAGACTGTATCAATTGTAAGTCGCTCTGGATAAGGGCGTCTGCTAAATGCTGTAAATGTAAATGTCTAATGATGTTTTATGCTGTCCAGTCCTGATGAAAGGGTAAAATGTTTGAAAGTGTGTGCTCTCTTTACTAAATTGAATAAAAATGCAGGTAAATGCAATGTATGTATAGCGATAGTAAATGGGGCAACACCAGCAACCTCATACTTAGAAATATAACCATTCTATAAATCTGAATCTGTAGCGGTTGTCCCTTCTTCCATATATATACAGGTGGTAAACTCATGGAAACAATACAACTTATTTCTGCCAAACAGTAATAATAAAATAACTGTTGAATCCTTTCATGTCAGGTCTTCAAATGATAGAGAATCGTATCAATGAGTTTCACTTTGGTGAAAATCTGGTGATATTTTAGGTCATATGGAGAAAAATGGCAATTTCTAAAGGGTTCACAAAATTCCAAGTACCACTGTAAATTGTAGCCTCATTCCTACTTTGTATTAAAATTGTACTGTTTGCTTTACTCTTCTTGAGCATTTTAAATCAACACACAAGTAAAACAACCACTAACTTGCTGTTTGCTCTGAGCTGTTATAAATGGAGCAGTAGATCCGCTAAAATGGCCAATCAAACAAATGGGTTAAATACAGATAAGCACCACTTAATGACCATCCGTTCTTCAGCTGTTCACTTTAACAACTGAGCTGTTAACAATTATAATAAAAAGCTTTCTTTTAACTCTAGAAGTTGCGGCCATAAATAACCATTTAACATGTTTTTTACTATAGCATTAATAGACTGTGTGACTATGACCGTGTCCAGTCAGTGACCATCCTGTTTCACAGATCATAATGTGGTCATTAAACAGAGGATACCTGTACATTGTGAAAGCTATTTCACTTTGATATAATGTCATTGTTTGGGTTTTGCTGTCATATTATTCACTGTAATGGTTTGTTTCTCTTCCAGGGTAAACCTTATATGTTTGATAGAGTGCTCCAGTCCAACACGACCCAAGAACAAGTATATAACGCTTGTGCCCAGAAGATTGTCAAAGGTATGCTGTGGGACAGTAGTGGAACAGATCCAATGACATTCCTGTCCTTTATTTTCCATACTGGTTTAACAACAGGAGTTTGATCTCTGTGTTCACAGATGTATTAGAGGGCTACAACGGAACAATTTTTGCCTATGGGCAAACCTCTTCAGGCAAAACGCACACAATGGAGGTATGATATTTTTGGTGATAATGTGGTTTTGTGGTATGATAATGTGGTGATTAATGGGTTTTATTTGGGTAATGCTTAGATAGTTTTTATTTCCTCAGTATAATGTATGACAATTCTACAGGGTGTTGAAATCCAGTTCCGCTCTACTAAAATGCCTTTTGACAATTTCATATTTCGTATCGCTAGGCTTAACCTACGTCTGCAAGACCAACCTGTCATCGATTTTATTGTCATCGAGTTTATTATTATGGGAACTGCGCTAGCCTAAAGCAATAGTTTGATAAATGTCTGCTTGTTGCCTTTTCATATTTTTGCCATCTATTAAATGTTTACGACAGTACAGTTTTGTATTTGGGTTATTTGTGGTTGATGTGAGTTGTGGGTTTTGTCATTGAGATTAAAATATATACAGATGCAATGTCCAGGTCAGTTACAGCTGTGTGACACAATTAAAAGTTTATAACAGTAAAAAAAAATTTCGTCCATTGCCATTGAGTACTATTTGCACATAATGTATTCAAAAATGGTTGCAATGCCAATTTGTTAGTTAGGGCTTGATGAGTTTATTCAGGTTTGTTGAAGCAAAGAAAAATCTGAACTCTGCAATGCTTTCATGGGACCCTTCAAGCTGCTATAATTAACTTTACAGAACCACAAAGGTGAACGTTTTTACGTTCACTAACTTTAAAGTTGGCTCGTCTGGTGCACACACTTGGCCGTGGGGGTATTTGATCTAGGGAATTATTTGGAGGGTATTCAAGGTTTAGGGGAATTTGGCTGTGGGGTAATAATGGCTAATTAATGGGTATGGATATTTGTTGTTGAGGAATATTTGTCTCTGCAGACTTTTTAGGATTTAGGAGATTATGGGGAATTTTTAGGGTTTTTGAATATTTGATAATATTTATTTTTGTTATATATGATAATGTTTTATATTTCATAGTTTTACGTTCTGTTTTATTTTATTGTTAATATTTAATTTATTACAGGCTGTAACAATATTATTTGATTGTTTTATTTATTGTTTTATTTAGTTATGTTATGTGTTTTAGTCTTTCTATATTGCTTTTGTGCATTTAAAATATTATTATAAACTTGTTATATAGGTAATTAGGCTTAATTTATACACGTCATCTAGGCTGCCCAAGGGGGTTGGGTCCATTTTTGTGTCTTGGTCCTCCCAAGGTTTCTTCTTCACATCTTGGGGAAATTTTCCTTGCCACTGTCATCGTAGGCTTGCTTAGTTGGGGCTGTGGGGATCTATCGCTGTAAAGATTCTTTGAGACAATGCTCAATTGTAGAAAGCGTGATAGAAATTTGACTTTGACTTGAGTTGAGGTGCATTATGATGTGGGGGTATTAAGGGGCATTAGTTTTGGGGAGTCTTTATGTTTAATGGCTTATGTATTTGTGACAGTAATTATTGTTGAGGATCATTAATTTGTGGGTGTATTTATTCATTTTGAATGATAGAGGTGTTTTTAGGTGTAAGAAATGTGAGAGCAGTGGCTCAATGCTGCCATTTAGGTTGTGTTTTGATGTTTGATGACCTTTTCAGGTACTAGATCTATGTTTGCACTGGATTTCGGGATTCTTGCTAGAATAGTGCTGGACGAGAAGCCCATAAAGATTGGAAGAAACGTCAAACAACAGCATGTTGACTATGACACGCCAACATAATTCTTCTTTATTTAAGTAATGTTTTTCTCGTAGGGTAATCTCCATGACACAGACGTGATGGGCATCATTCCCAGAATAGTACAGGACATTTTTAACTACATTTACTCCATGGACGAAAACCTGGAATTCCATATCAAAGTAAGTTCTCTGTTGTTATCTCTCTGCTTATTTTGCCCTCTCTGTTGTAGTTGAATAATTGGTCATTATGCCTCTTTATAGGTCTCATATTTTGAGATTTATTTGGATAAGATCCGGGACCTTTTGGATGGTGAGGCTCAATAATGTCATTCTTTTCTCCTCAGTCACTTGTTTGGCTTGTTAGATAAATGCCTCCTTCTATGGTCATAAACAATTACTTAGTATCTCATGATTTCCTTTTTTTCCTCTCCACCATTGTGTATTTCTATCTTAGTATCAAAGACTAACCTATCTGTACATGAAGACAAAAACAGAGTTCCATATGTAAAGGTGAGTCCCAGCTTGTTCATAAAATGTAATTACACACTATAAAAGGTTCACGTGACGCAGCAAAGTAAAGCGGATATCCCTCTATTACAAACTCTAGTCTAGTTGTTGTCCCTATTAAAGTTGAAGGTCAGACTGCTTTTCACTTGCTTACTTGTTTGTCATCCAGTTAACTGATCAGGAAGTGATGAATGTCATGGTGATGTAATTTCAGGGATGCACTGAACGATTTGTGTGTAGTCCAGAAGAAGTGATGGACACTATTGATGAAGGCAAATCCAACCGACATGTAGCAGTGACAAGTAATAACACACATTTATTACACATAAACATATAGAAATGTTGTGTTACTCAGGAAACGATGACAATTACAGTTTAGGTCCTTTTAAACATTTTTTCAGTCTTACCATGTTTACTGATGGACATGTACAGATAACGTCCACGATATGCTCAATTAAATGTATGGATAAAAATTATAGAACAAAATTTAAGAACAACAACTGCAATTTTCTAAATTTCAAAGTCCCTGGTAATGATAATTTTATATAAGTTTTGAAGCACAATATAAAAAAAACTTCGATGAGAAAATTCAAGAAGAACCCTGATCAAAATTAGAGAACACTTTCACACACCTCCCTGTTATTGGTGTTAATCTGGCACCTCTTCTTAGTGCTAATTAATTATCTGAAAATATGTATCTGGCAGCACTCATAATTATTTTGCAAAATGGCGAACTGTTCTAAGTTTACTGAAACCCTGTCACAACGGGTTCTCCAAATACAGGCCAAAGAACTGACCCTTTCAGCCATTGCAAGAGAAGTTGGTCGTTCCAAGTCTGTGATTAGTAGAATATTGCAGATTTACAATGACACCAAGTCAGTCAAGTGTTTAAAAAGGCTGCCGTCCTCTTAAGACAAATGCACGAGAGAACAGGATAATGCTGAGACACTCTATGGGGAATGGAGTCAAAACTGTAGCTGGATTTGGACACTGTCAGTGTACAGAGTCTAGCTGTGTAATACAGTTTGGACTCAATGCCCACTCTGCAATACCTAAGCCTTTCTTCAGCATAAAGTATCAAAAGTCTACAGTAACCTTTGCTGAGGTTACCTAGGTGTGGACAGAGGAGAACTGGTCCAGAGTTCGCTGTAGCGTAGAGAGCAAGTTTAATTCATTGGGTCCGATACGAAACATTATGTTCGGCGTCGAACAAAAAGTGCATAAAGTAGTCAGCTAAATTGGCGGAGGAAGTGTCTTGCTTAGGGGATGTTTTCTGCAGTAAGATTTGGGCCTCTTGTACAGCTACATGGCAGAGTGAAGGCAAAAGTTTGGCCAAAATTATTAACACAAGCTTATATTATAATAAAATGTTGAACAATCTCACGTAATTTAGTGAGTAATGGATTGAAAGTGAAAAGTAAAAGCCAAACACATTGGTGAACTCTGGGCCGTAGCATAACTGCTAATGGTAACTGCAGCCTGTGTTCTGGAGCATTAAGTTCCTGTTTCCCTGTCAGTTGGCAGTCAATACAACCCTTTTTAGGACCCATGGAGACTTATTTGCAGTAAGAATACAGTACTGGAGACGTAAACAGAGGAGATCTTCACAGAGCAACCGCTGTTGTGAATCTGAATCACTGAATTGTGAATCGAATTGCACGGCTCGGCTCGTACAAGTTTAAGCAAGTGCACCAAGTGCTGAGCAAACGACAAGAACCGAGGTACCACTGTAACCTCTAATCAGTGATGGTAATATATTGGCTATGTTCCATTAAGAATGGGCCAGTTTTGTTTAGTATCAATTGGACTGCAGTAAGCAATGTAAGACCAAAAAGGTGCACCTGTATGGTTAGTTAAGTGGCCATTAAGTGTGATTACCAAGTTGTTGTACTTAAAGTGTCTACTGTATCTGTTATTATATTTTCTTTAAATGTAAACACATTTATGTGTGTGTGTGTCTGTGTTTCAGATATGAATGAGCACAGCTCCAGGAGTCACAGTATCTTCCTCATAAACGTGAAGCAGGAGAACACTCAAACGGAGCAAAAACTCAGTGGCAAGCTTTACCTGGTTGACTTGGCAGGCAGTGAGAAGGTACAGATGAATGTGTGTGTGTGTGTGTGTGTGTGTGTGTGTGTGTGTGTGTGAGAGCGAGAGACTGCGTAGTAAGCTCTGCGTTGATTGACAGGTCAGTAAAACAGGAGCAGAAGGTGCAGTTTTGGATGAAGCCAAAAACATCAACAAGTCTCTGTCCTCACTGGGAAACGTCATCTCAGCGCTGGCTGATGGTTCGGTGAGTCTATACACAATTTAACAACCGTGTTGGTCTCAAGGTTCTCCCTGTATACCTCTTCTAATCTCTTCTCTGATGTGTCTCAGTCGTACATCCCTTACAGAGACAGTAAGATGACCAGGATCCTGCAAGACTCTCTGGGTGGTAACTGCAGGACCACTATTATCATTTGCTGCTCCCCATCAAACTTTAATGAAGCTGAGACCAAATCCACACTCATGTTCGGACAGAGGTGTGTCCAGAGCGTTTTATAGTTCACCTCAACTTTTGTTATTATTGTTATTTTTTAGTAATAGAATTATGAAAGTATGCGAAGACTTTAACCAGGAAACGGTACATTTTAGTGTGGCATTACAATTGTACTACAGCACAGTACCAAGGTTATATATGGGTTGAGTAGGTTAATAATAATATAATAATAATAATAATAATAATAATAATAATAATAATAATAATATAGATAATAACCTAATTGGACCACGGATGTATCTGCAAATTTGGGGCATTCCTGTACTTGCATATTTTCTTTATTTACAGTGGTGCTTGAAAGTTTGTGAACCCTTTAGAATTTTCTATATTTCTGCATAAATATGACCTAAAACATCATCAGATTTTCAGAAAAGTCCTAAAAGTAGATAAAGAGAACCCAGTTAAACAAATGAGACAAAATATTATGCTTGGTCATTTATTTATCAAGGAAAATTTCAAAAAGTATGTGAGCCTTTAGGATTAGCAGTTAATTTGAAGGTGAAATTAGAGTCAGGTGTTTTCAATCAATGGGATGACAGTCAGGTGTGAGTGGGCACTCTGTTTTATTTGAAGAACAGGGATCTATCAAAGTCTGCTCTTCACAACACATATTTGTGGAAGTGTATCATTTGTATCAACAAAAGATTTCTGAGGACCTCAGAAAAAGAGTTGTTGATGCTCATCAGGCTGGAAAGGTTACAAAACCATCTCTAAAGAGTTTGTACTCGACCAATTCACAGTCAGACAGATTGTGTACAAATGAAGGAAATTCAAGACCATTGTTACCCACCCCAGGAGTGGTCAGCCAACAAAGATCACTCCAAGAGCAAGGCGTGTAATAGTTGGCGAGGTCACAAAGGAATGGCCAAGTCAAAGTCCTGACCTTAATCCAATCGAAATGTTGTGGAAGGACCTGAAGCGAGCAGTTAATGTGAGGAAACCCAAAAACATCCCAGAGTTGAAGCTGTTCTGTACGGAGGAATGGGCTAAAATTCCTCCAAGCCGGTGTGCAGGACTGATCAACAGTTATAGGAAACGTTTAGTTGCAGTTATTGCTGCACAGGGGGGTCACACCAGATACTGAAAGCAAAGGGTCACATACTTTTGCCACTCACTAATATGATATATTTTATAATTTTCCTCAATAAATAAATAAATGACCAAGTATATTTTTGTCTCATTTAACTGGGTTCTCTTTATCTACTTTTAGGACTTGTGTGAAAATCTGATGATGTTTGAGGTCATATTTAGGCAGAAATATAGAAGATTCTAAAGGGTTCACAAACTTTCAAGCACCACTCTTTTTACTCTCTACCTTTTGAGAAGAAAAAGTCTAGAATTAATAATTTTCAAAAAGACTTGTTACACTATAATAAGCTCAAATGTTTTTTCAACTATCAGAAAACTTCTTGTTTAGTATCGGACAGCATTGTCCATGTTATGCCATGAAGCTGAACGCCATTCTTTTTTTGGTATTGTATCCTTTATACCCTTATAGCCGCTGAAATCTGAGTCAATTTGTTTGCGCTGATTCCACAAAAATGGAGTCATTTAAATTCATGTATGCAAGTACTGTACAGTTATCGCTCTCCGGCACACTTTCATCATAATGATACACTCTCACACAGCACACTTCATGGTTGTACATATGTGATGGGGTAATCCCATACGTTTGTGTCTTTCTTTGGTTTCGTTTTGTGCTCGCTGACACACAGCCCTAATTAGCCTTATTATAAATGTACTGGTGACGTGACGCTCTGATTTTCGGCTTCTCGTGCTGCACGTAAGAAGATTTTTACGGAAGCAGCCATGTGTCAGCGTGCACAAAACAAAGCCAAAGAAAGGCACAAACACATCTGATTACCCGATCACATATGTACAACCATGAAGTGTGTTGTGCGAGCGCATATGGTGATGATGAAAGCACGCCGGAGGTCGTTTCTGTGAACCTAGTGAAAGGCGCGCCACCTCTGGCGCGGTTCAAGGCAATCATGCTCAGTGTGAGTACACCCTTAATGTTTTACTTTGGGGAGCAGAGAACAATGTAAAAAATATGCTTTCTAACAAAATCACTAGGTTAATGAACCACTGTTAATGCATGCTAAAAGGAAGCAGCTGAGGGAAGAGATTCAGGTAATGCATTTAGCTGTTATTAGCCAGGCAATGTTAGTTAGTATCAGAGATCCAATTACTAACGTGGCAGTTTGTTACTTGATCGTCTGCTCTGTGTGTGTGTTTAGGGCAAAGACGATTAAGAACACTGTATGTGTGAATGTGGAGCTGACAGCAGAACAGTGGAAGAAGAAATATGAGAGGGAAAAAGAGAGGAACAAGGTCCTGCGGAACACCATCACCTGGTTGGAGAACGAACTCAACCGCTGGAGGAACGGTGAGAAGTGCACCAAGACACTAACTTGTATTACTGTGCAAAAGTCTTTCAAATGGCATTATATATTTTTCAGTTCATATTCTGCTTATTCTTTATTTAAGTTTTAGTGGCCACCACATTTTGTAGTTCTACAATTAGACCAGATTAGTCCATCTGTTTCTCTACATACTTTTTGTCCCCCTTACTCTGTTCTCTAATGGTCAGGACCTCCACAGTGTCACCACAGATCAGGTACTATTTGGGTGGTGGATCATTCTCAGCACTGCAGTGACACTGATGTGCTGGTTGGGTGTTAGTGTGTGCTGTGCTGGTATGAGTGGATCAGACAGAGAAGTGCTGTTGAAGTTTTAAACCACCTCAGTGTAACTGCTGGACTGAAAATAGTCCACAAACTAAAAATATCCAGCCACCAGCATCCTGTAGGCAACGTCCTGTGAGCACTGATGAAGGATTAGAGGATGACTAACACAAACTGTGCAGCAACAGATGAGCTGCTGTCTCTGACTTTACATCTACAAGGTGGAACAACATGGTGAATGTCTCTAATAAAGTGAACAGTGAGTGAAAAGTGTTTCCAAACTCCAGCAGCACTGCTGTGTCTGATCTAATCGTACCAGCAAGACACACACTAACACACCACCACCACATCAGTGTCACTGCAGTACTGAGAATGATCCACCACCCAAATAGTACCTGATCTGTGGTCCTCTGGGGGTCCGGAGGTGACTAACCTCTAATGGTAGAACGACAAAGTGCAGTGAGCACCAAAACTTAAAGAATAAGCAGAATGTAAACACTTTTGCACAGTACTGTACTTTACTAAGATGTTAATTGCTCATTTCCATGACAGCTTACTCCGTGTCAGGAACATCTTACTGCGGTTTGTGCTGAAGATTTGTATATATACCCTTTAGGTGAGACGGTCCCTGTGGATGAGCAGTATGATAAAGAGAAGGCTAACATGGATGCCCTGATTCTGGACAATACTGCTACTAATGATAAGTCAGCCTCAACTCCGGGGGTCCCCTCAATTCCTGGGGCACCCGGGGCTCGGTTCACTGATGCTGAGAGAGGAACGTGTGAGGCAGAGCTCACTAAACTCTTCAAACAGCTGGATGATAAAGTAAGTACATAAGGCTGAATATTTAATGTGCATAAACTGTTGATACAGGTGACCTTGTATTTCTCACCTCCTTTTGTCTCTCCTTTAGGATGATGAGATCAATCAGCAGTCTCAGCTAGTTGAGAAACTCAAACAGCAAATGCTGGATCAGGAGGAGGTTAGTTGTGGTCTCTGTGCCATTTTAATATTTTATGATGTATAGCACAGACTACATTAAAAGCGTTTCAATCTCGACCGCGGCTTTTCCTCACTACATGTCCCAGTAATCATCACTTCCACCATGTGACTCATTATGTCACGCTTAATAAGTTGGGTGCAGTACATCTTAAACTCCTTTAAACACACTACCAGCACTACAATTTATGCAAAGTCATTGGTGTAAAGCTTATCTTGTAAAGTATTTAATATCTCATGTAATTTATTGTGTAGTGTCTTGAAAGTGAAAAACAAAAATCGATTATTGAGCGACCGTGGCTTTTCTTCACTACATTTCCCAGTGCTCATCACTCCTGCCACGTTAGTCCGTACATCATGCACTGCCGACGTATCGCTTCCCCAGGAAAATTCAATATTCAGTATATGGTTTCTGCTGAATGTGTATTTATTTACTATCAGATTCCCATCGGAAAGTCGTAATATCGTATGTTGTAATTGTTCTCAAAAGTTGACTAATTCAGTTTTTCTTTTTGTGCCTTATTCTGAGGTTTTTTTGTTTTTAGCAGTTGAACCTTGACTTCATTTAGTGGCATCCAGCTGTATCACAAAAGTCTCAATGTTTTGAGGTATTTCTAGAACACTGCGTTTAAGGAATATAGAAATATAAACATATAGACAAAAAGCGACTGAATTGCATCATATTCACCATTAGATTAACTTTTAAAAAAAAGTTTTCTGCCCAAACTGGATATTCAAAATTCCCCTTGCAGACTTTTCCAACTGCAATCCATCAACTGCCTATGTACATCCGGCAATTGCCAACCACTGCTACAGCGACAACATGCCTCACGGAGGAACACTTCCAGCATATACATCCCCCAGCTGTGCTGGTGCTTTGATTGGCCAGTGGGACCGCTGTTGCAGCTTCAGGGAGTCTGAATGTGTCTGTAGGGCCACCACCCAGACTCGAACTCTTGCAGTGATGGCCTAATGTATTTGACTGCTCAATGTAAAATGATGTACTGTGACAAGTCTGCCACCAGCAATCATCCAATCACATCAATGAGGCATCTCTACATGCCTGTCACTTCAGAGTTTTACCCATTCACTTTGCACCACCAATAAGTAGGGGTGTAACGATGCATCATGACATGTTGCTTTGAGATGCAAAAAAAGTCATGATGTGCATTGTGGAGATATACAATGTCACATGCTATAAAATAAAACAAGTATAAAATTAAAACAAATAAGCCAGCAATAGTAATAGTCAAGTCAAGTCAGATTTATTTATATAGCGCTTTTTACAATGGAGCATTGTCTCAAAGCAACTTTACAAGTTTAGATTATCTCCTAATAACTACGTCCAATCCCAATGTGAGCAAGCCTAGGGCGACAGTGACAAGGAAAAACTCCCTGAGTTATAGGAAGAAACCTTGGGAGGACCGAGACTCAAAAAGGGACCCAACCTCCTTGGTCGGCGTAGATGATAAATCTAAGAGCGAAACTAAAGTCATGGAGTCAAAAGTTAAAATAAAATGTGAAGTATGCACATCGGCATTAAGTGGCCCGGGTATGATGGGGCTGGAGCTGATGACGGAAGCAGCTTGAGTGGAGCTACAGCGGATGAACATCATGTGTGTGGGGCTGGAACTGCCGCTGCCGGAACACAGCTCGGAGAGAAAACAGAAAATGTAATTAGTTTATTGATTAAGAGCACAGTGTCTATTAACAATCACTGATACCATGTGTAGCATGAGACCCCGGCAGCATTAGCTATAGCAGCATAGCTAGAAAGAGGAGAACTGGTAGGAAACACAGCCAAGAGGGATCACATGAGACATTGGCAACCCCACGGGAGGCAGAAGACAGCAACCCAACGTCTCTGATCACCATAAGACTCTTTGACTATGAGCCCCCAGCTCTGCCCTTTGTCTAAGGCAAGGATGCACGAGTCAAGATCACGAGGACCGAAGCCCAGTTCAGCCAGACCGCCCACTCGACACTCCCGGCTAGCGGACAAGGCAGGCAGGCCAGACATGACTCCAGACTCCTGCTCATTCTTCTCTCCTCCCTACTCTGGAGTAACGTTGCACTCCCCAGTGTACTTAAGGACATGCAGCCATGTTTTGTTAAATGTCTGCAGTGGCCCTGACCTATATGCAGGTAGCTTTTCTAACTTGATGCAATTGCAATTTATGAACACCAGAGGGTGCAAATGTCATGCTCCTATACACATTGAGTATAATAAGTACACATTTTGAATCGTTATTGTTCAGAAATGAAATAGGAATGAAACTACAATAGAACATTTACAGTTTTAAACCCGTGTAATGTGTACAAGGACTTTCTGTTGGTGCAGGTGTCAGCATGGAGTTAAATCAAATCTAAAATCTATGCTGACACCTGCACCAAGAGAACGTCCTTGTCCTTCTCGTACTCGGCGAATAAATGATTCTGATTCTAGTAGTTTTATTTGCAGGGCACTAAAGTTTTTGGGGTTTTTTTGTTTAAAAATGTATTAAAGGAGATGTGAATTGTTTTGCATTGTTTACAATTCAGAAATAAGAAAAAAATCGTAAGAAAATTGAATCATGAACTCGAATCGAATAGTGAGCGGAGTTTATCGTGGCACCTCTACCAAGCAGGTATTCTAGTCTGGGTAGCGTGTGTGTAATCTGGGCTCTGAAGAGTAAACCAGCTACCCAGTACTCTGACTTCATATTGAACTGATTATGATGTGTAAATGAATGAGTGTTTACTTGTGTTTCAGCTGTTGGCCTCATCACGGCGGGACCATGATAATCTGCAATCAGAGCTCAGTCGACTACAGCTGGAGAATGACGCGTCCAAAGAGGAGGTGAAGGAGGTCCTGCAGGCTTTAGAGGAACTGGCTGTTAACTATGATCAGAAGAGTCAGGAGGTGGAGGACAAGACCAAGGAGTTTGAGGCCCTCAGCGAAGAACTCAACCAGAAATCTGTAAGAAGCTGGAGGATGGTTTGTTCTGTGCTCTTTAGGAATAAATGTGTAATAACACATACAGTAACAGTATGTATGGGTTATTTGCCAGGATTGTTCTCATAATTATGGTAATGTGTTAAGATGCTAGCCTTCAGTTTATGACTAATGGAGCATCTATAATCCAAGGCACAGTTGCTGTATGTCAATTATTGTCCAATCTAGGTGTGTGAAGCTGGTAGGTACATATCCAAACAGGTTGCTTGCAGTAATTAAAGCAAATAGTGGATCTCAAATGAATCCATTTAGTATTAAACAAGGGAATTGGTTCACACAATGTACATATGCATAGGTTATTAAAATTCTTTCTGACCAGAAATTATAAGCTACTAAACTAAAAGAATAACATATTGAAATCATGTTCTATTTTAGACCATCCTGACGTCCATAGACTCAGAGCTACAGAAGTTAAAGGAGATGACTAATCATCAGAAGAAGAGAGTGACTGAGATGATGTCATCATTGCTTAAGGACCTGGCTGAGATTGGTATTGCTGTGGGGAGCAATGACATCAAGGTAAAAATGACTGAATTCATTCCTGAGTCGGGACTTGGGTAACACTCACACATGGTACATTTTTAAATCCATGGTGGGGTAGGACAGGAGAGAAAGGCAGTGCCTTGTTCAAGCTGTGGTAAATGGTGTAAAAAGGCCTTTGCTGGCTTTAATACATACTGAGGTAATTTCCCCTGATGCACACTGAAACTTTGAGTTCTGTCTCAACAGCAGCATGAGGGAAGTGGCGTGATCGATGAGGAGTTCACAGTGGCCAGGCTCTACATCAGCAAACTGAAGTCAGAGGTGAAGACCATGGTAAAACGCTGTAAGCAGCTGGAGAGCAGCCAATCGGAGAGTAATAAGAAAATGGATGAGAATGATAAGGAGCTCGCGGCTTGCCAGTTGCGTATATCACAGGTAATGCACATACTGTTCATCAACATGTATGAGTAGGTCTCAAATGCGGAATGCACTGAAGCCTGTATCATATTTTATTAATATACAGTCTAAACTCGTTATCTCAAACACATCTGTTTCACGGCTCTTTTTGGTGAGAGCCGGGTTTGACGACTTAACAAGGTTACAAAAAATAGACAAAGTGACATGATGCTGACAGTGTGTTTTTACTGAGCAGTCTGCATGATCATAACAGCTATTTCGAGCTATACAAGACCAGACTCCTATCTCTTTGAATGGGGAGAGACCAATATATTTGAAACTGAAAGAGAAATTAACTTTTAAAATGCATATTTAGAATCACTGGTATAATCTGACAAAAATTGTTGGGTTCAAACAACACAAAAAAAACCCTATGTTTTAAGGTTATTCTGGCTACTGCAGAATGCATACGCATCCCGCCACTACAAAGGAGCCAAGACTTGCCACCCCCTCTTTGACACATTTACTAATATGCCGATTGGTCCTGTCTAATAATGGGCTTCTGTACTACAGTCCCACTCATATTTCAACCAGTGACCAGTCTCTCCCTTATGTAAGGTCTCTGATAACAGACAGGGGCTGTACATCATTCAGTGTTGCAAGTTTAAAGTAGGATGAAAGTGCCATCTACTGACGGGGTAATGAGTTTAGACTGTACTAGTATTAATAATTAATTATACATGTAAATGTTGACATTATACAAATGATGGTACTACTGAGGGCCCAAGCATTTGTCCATAATTAGATCGTAATTCCTATACAGCAATATGGTCCTTTCTCTCTCACTCTAGCATGAGGCAAAGATAAAGTCTCTGTCAGAGTATCTGCAAAACATCGAGCAAAAGAAGAGGCAGCTGGAAGAGAACGTAGACCAACTCGGTGAAGAGCTGGTGAAAATAAGAGCTCAGGGTAATTTTGTACACACACAATATAAAAGAAACTGACTTTGCATATTGGCTGGATATTTTAGTCCGACTATGCAAGTTTGAACATTCTACAGCACAACAGAGACATTTTAAGGAATGCTCTATTTACATTTATGCCATTTAGTCATCAAAGTCCAATTATTCTGAGTCGTGTTAATGTTTTGTGTGCAGAAAAAGTCCAGGCCATGGAGAAAGAGATTCAAAGCACCAATGAAGTGAAGGTAATAAGAAAGTGTATATTTTACATACACTTATATTTATACGTGTTTATTGGAGATTAAATAGAAATGAGAGTTATAAGTTGAAAAGCCTTCTTGTGACTTTGTGTAACTTTGTGTCAAAATTTTGTGTGTGTGTTGTCGCTGTAGGATGCAGTGGACAAACAGATTCAGAGTCACAGAGAGTCTCATCAGAAACAGATCAGCGGCTTGAGAGATGAACTCGACAGCAAAGAGAAACTGATCACAGAATTACAGGAGTATGACACGTGTATACACACATCACAGAACAACACACACACACACACATCTATGGCCCTGTCTAAATTTTTGAACTAAGCCCCAAGCTGTTTATTGAGATAAACTACCATGATGCTACTGGAGGAGGAAAACAATGTGTCATGTAAAGGATACTGGTATGCCTAAGTGGTTCCACACTACTGGTTGAACATACAGAACTGTAGTCAAGGCCAAAAATCTAAGACCACTAGTTAAAAGACTGTTTTGGAGAAGGATTCATGCTGCAAAGTACATCTCAAAGCTTTGCAACACTTACTTGAAGACCTAATAAGATAAGAGTGCTGACTGTCGTGGATTTTTCTCATCTGATCTAAACCCCATCAACAATATTTGGGGGCACTTGAATACAGAGAAGGCAAAGCATTTAGCAACATCACAAGATGCTCTTTGGATTATTGTGAAATCATGTTGGAATTAGTGTTGTCACGATACCAAAATAACCACTTTGATACGATACCTCGATACCGATACTGAAACGATACCACGGCAAAAACCTAAAACATCAGGAAAAGTAATGGGAATAATTATATTTTTAAAAAAAAACAGAAAGAAATTTTGACAATGAATAGGTAATTTATAGTAATAATAATTTGATTATTGAAAATAATTTGATTAGAAAGGTCACATTGTTATTAAGGCTTTTACACAGTGAGCAGTAATCCGATGTCCTCTGTATCATTGAGTTTACGGGATTAGTTAACTTTGTATCCGGCTCTCACTTGTTAAACAGTTTCTACTGAGTGCATTGTCTAGAAATAATTCTTGACAAAACTGTACATGCCAAAATTACCAATACTGCTGAGTTGAATAAATATAAACTGATGGTATTTATAATTGGTATTGATGATCTACTTGTGATTGTGAACACCTGATGTTTAGCAGTTTGGAAGTTATGATGAACTTTAGCTGTGTGAGCATATATAGAGATACTTACCACATTGGTATGTAAATTTAAAAGATAAAGCCAGTTAAACAGTTATTATTGTCCTAAACTTCCTGTCAAAGTCAAATGGTTAAAAAGATTGCTTGTAATGTAATGGATCTCACTTGTCTGATTTATAGTTGAGGACATGAGCATGATGATAATGTTATATTTATCATATTTGCCAACCTGCTGCTCTGTGAGCTCTTGGAAGTGTTGTCTGCCTTGGTCTTTGTAGCTTTAAAACATCTTTTGCAGACTGGTTTTGTTGTGTTCATGGGCTTAAAATAATTCCATATTTCACTTTTTGGCGTGTACTTTCTCTACAAGCCGTGGGCAGTCAGCAAAAACGCTGGTATCAGCAGCAATTAACTCTGTTTTCTCTTCTAATTCACTGTGTTTACCTGCAGGGAGAGGAAGCAGAGTGCTATGCGCTCATACTGCCCCCCTGTGGCACATAAACGCAACTCGCAGAAATAAATTTGATTTAAAACACAGTCATTCTTAAAGTACCGGTACTAGTAAAATAATGGATCCTACCATGTTTAATATCAAGGTATCACAATCTAGTATCGATATACTGTGCAACACTAGCTGGATCATCAGATTTTGCACAAAATTGTGTAGTCCATGCCAGCTTGGGGAACATACTGAATACTTACAAATGCTGAAATGTATGTCTTTTTTTTTTTTTCTTCAAAGATTCCAATTTTCACTATATTCAAGTTTAGAAAAATGCCCAACAGAAGCATTTTCACTAGAACTCAGACTTTTGGTCTCGACTGTATGTTATGTTTTTCCACTCTGGTTGTGTTTCTGACTCTGCCCTTCAGAAATAATAGCAAATAATAACAAAATTTATCTCTCACTGTTTATAGTCAGAATCAGAAAGTCATGTTGGAGAAGGAGCGACTGAGGGTCGAACATGAGAAACTCCGATCAGCTGATCAGGAGAAGAGCCGCAAACTGAATGAACTAACGTACGGAGGCACACATCTAAATCCATTCTGTTTTCAGATAACTCAGTTTGTTTGGTTGCAGGATTATTCATCTTACCATTTTAAACAACTAATGAATTACTATGTTGATAAAAACTCCACAGATAATGATTTTCAGGCATTGTGTCTGTGTGTAACAACAGGGTGATGCAGGACCGTAGAGAGCAGGCCAGACAGGATCTGAAGGGTTTGGAAGAGACTGTGGTAAGTTGAAGGCTATGACCCCGGCTAAATCTATGGAAGCACCAACATTTCACCCAGCTTTTTTACTTTGCTGAAAATCTACAAATCACAATGTGACACCAAACAGTATTTGATTAACAGCTGAGCATTCTGGCTTAAGTAAACATACCTCAAACATATGCATGTAATGAATGGTGTAGTTTCTTTTCCTTATCAAGTAGAGGAAAAATGATGGAATCACTATTTTGCATTTCTAAAACAAATAACATCACAATGCAAATTAGTCTGCAGTGAAAATGCTGTGCTTACAGACCTTAATGAGCTGTTGTATTTGGCTAATTAAAAGGCAACACCAAGAGATTTGACAGCTGGCAACCATTATTCAGGCCAATTGGAACCAGCTTTACATATTGTTTTTCCATTAGCAAAGTCCATACCTCAAAGAAAGCAACCTGTCATAAAAGCCAGAGGGGAAGCAACAAAGTACTAATTGACTCATTTGCAAGATTTCTATTTTTCTTGGTTTTGTTTCCATTGGTAATGTCTGCCATTATTTAATTTGCCACTAAAAAAATCTGGCTGAACATCCCCTAAGTGTGGAGATTGTGTTATTTTTGCCAGGGCTAGTACCCTGCAGTTTTACATAATAGCTTTTGTCCACTGAAAACTGCATCTGTTATTTTTTGTTAGGCTAAAGAGCTGCAGACTCTCCATAACCTTAGAAAGCTGTTTGTGCAAGATCTGGCAACGAGAGTGAAAAAGGTATCATTAACTTGAAAATAAACACATTTACCTGCATATTAAAAATGTCATCTTAATACCTATGCCTTATCTTACAAGGCTTCGTGATATTTTAAGAAGTGCCTAGCAGAATATTGAAGTAGATGGTGTGTGTTTGTGTGTATACAGAGTGCGGAGATGGATTCGGATGACACTGGTGGTAGTGCAGCACAAAAGCAGAAGATCTCTTTCCTGGAGAACAATCTGGAACAACTCACCAAGGTCCACAAACAGGTAAACTAATGTTGCTTTTAATATGTAATCTATACTTAATGCTTAATGTACAGTGGTACCTCGGTCCGAAAACGAGCACCGAGCAAATGTTTCCCATAAGGAATAATGTCAATTGAATGAATCTGTTCAAAGCTTATTTTATAATAAAGTGTTTAAAAAGCTCATGTAATTTAGTGAGTAATGGATTGAAAGTGAAAAGTAAAAGCAAAACACTTAGCATAGCTGCTAATGCTAACTGCAGCCTGTGTTCTGGAGGATTCAGTTCAGTCATTTTCCTTCGGTTGGCTCTTATAAACTAGCCTTTTTAGGACACTTGGAGACTTATTTCCACTAAGAATGCAGTACTGTAGGTGTAAAAATAAAGGAAAACACAAACACTGAGGGGGAAAAAAAGATCTTCACTGAGCAAGGGCTATTATGAACCTGAATCATTGTGTACTGAATAGTGAATCATGTGTACTGAATAGTGAATCGAGTTTCGGCTGAAACGAGTTGTGCGGCTCGACTCATAAAGCAAGACAAAGCAAGGGTGAAAAGTACTGAGCAGACGATGTGAACCGAGACAAGTTTTTCTAGTAAAAATACATCAAGACCCGAATGCAACGGGTCCAAGGTGTTCGAGAACCGAGGTACCACTGGATATATATTCCATGACAACCCCATTGACATTAAAACACATTCATGGACATTTATCACTTGGTTCAGATCCTGTCTCACTAACAGACATAATGCTGTTGCCATTGTTGCCAAACAAGTCAGATTTATTTATATAGCGCTTTTTACCAATGGAGCATTGTCTCAAAGCAACTTTGCAAGTTTAGATTATCTCCTAATAACTACGTCCAATCCCAATTTGAGCAAGCCTAGGGCGACAGTGGCAAGGAAAAACTCCCTAAGTGTTATAGGAGGACCAAGGCTCAAAAAGGGACCCAACCTCCTTGGGCGGCGTAGATGATAAATCTATGAACGAAACTAAAGTCATGGAGACATAGTTCGAATAAAATGTGAAGTATGCACATCGGCGTTAAGTGGCCCGGGTATGATGGGGCTGAAGCTGATGACGGAAGCAGCTTGAGTGAAGCTGCAGTGGATGAACATCATGTGTGGGGCTGGAACTGGCACCGGAACACAGCTCGGAGAGAAAACAGAAAATGTAATTAGTTATTGATTAAGAGCACAGTCTATTAACAATCACTGATGCTATGCTATTGACAATCACTGAAATATCCTTTCCTCTTTTTTAAGGTGTTCCACAGGGATCAGTTATTGGTCCTGTCCTTTTGATTTTATTTAATTATAATGCCTAAAAACTTGTTGGGTTACAGGTCTGTCTATACATAAAATCTGACTTTATCATACAGGCCATTATTTTGTGAAACCAAATAGTACAGCTAAAGTCCTTACTTAACATTGATGATCGTCTTTGTATGTTTTGGTTCCACAGAATTGCAAATTATGGTCATCTTGGGCCAAATCCACATCATCCTACATCTAATTTTTTTCTTACATGTACTGTTCTTATAAAACTTCCCTATAATCTCTCTCTCTCTCTCCTCATCTCTCTCTCTCTCTCTCCTCCCAATCTCTCTCTCTCTCTCTCTCTCCTCCTCTCTCTCTCTCTCTCTCTCCTCATCTCTCTCTCTCTCCTCCCTATCTCTCTCTCTCTCCTCCCTATCTCTCTCTCTCCTCTCTCTCTCTCTCTCTCTCTCTCTCTCTCTCCACTCCCTCTCTCTCCTCTCCCTCTCTCTCTCTCTCTCTCTCTCTCTCTCTCTCTCTCTCTCTCTCTCTCTCCTCCCTCTCTCTCTCTAGTTGGTGCGGGATAATGCAGATCTGCGTTGTGAACTGCCAAAGCTGGAGAAGCGTCTGCGAGCAACAGCTGAGCGTGTGAAGGCTCTAGAGTCAGCGCTGAAGGAGGCCAAAGAGAACGCGGCCCGCGATCGCAAACGCTACCAGCAGGAAGTAGATCGCATCAAAGAGGCTGTGAGGGCCAAGAACATGGCGCGACGCGGACACACTGCACAAATCGGTGAATTTCCATACACACGTTGTGGAACACACTTCAGATCTGCATCTCACAGGCTCACACTTTCTCACTACAGATACTCAAGACACTCAACTTTCAGCAAGTTTTCATACATGGCTACAGAAAATACATTTGGGGAACCACAAAAATTAAGTTCCTTGTTCAAAGTGCATGTGTTACAGCCATTCATTCTAATTCTGATTGAACTTGTATGTTTTCTGTCCACAGCTAAACCCATCCGGCCGGGCCAGCCCCCTGTATCCTCTCCCACTCACCCTAATATAGTGCGTGGCTTCAACCAACAGAACAGCCAGCCTGTGGCTATCAGAGGAGGTGGCAATAACAAACAGGAGAAGAGGTTTGTAAGTTTAAAGTTACCCTAAACAGTTTTGTGATCAATTGTCCACCAAGCTATACCAGCTATACTTTTTTTTTACTGAAAAAGTGCCACACCGAGTCTCATTAGTGTTTTTGATGTCAAAGGTTTCGTCTGCCCATAAAACCATTGGTCAGACTTAAAGCTCTTCGACTAAAAGGCAAATATGGCATTTCACCCAAAATAGCCCATACTTACTGTGAAGCAGCATTATGCTGTGGAGGTGTTTTTGTCAGTGGCGACTGCACAGTTGATCAGTACTGAAGGGGAAAATGGATGAGATCAAGTGTACCCAAATAATTGAGGAAAACCTGCAGCTTGCAGCCAGACAGCTGAAAAAGGGATAGGTGGTTCACCTTCCAGCACGACAACGACCCTAAACCCACCACCACCAAAAAAAAAAAATACAAAATCAGTGGCTTAAGAATAGAAAGGTGAATGTCCTTGAGTGGCCAAGTCAGAATTCTGACCTAAATTCAAATGAAAACTGCGGATTACCTTCAATATAGCAGTCAGTTGCTGCTCACCACAGAATTTGACTGAACCTGAACACTTCTGCAAGGAAGAAGGGATAGAAATATTCCCCAAGCTGTGTGCGCAAAGAAACGCATCTAAAGTCAAGTCGGATCTATTTATATAGTGCTTTTTACAATGGAGCATTGTCTCAAAGCAACTTTACAAGTTTAGATTATGTCCTAATATCTACGTCCAATCCCAAACTGAGCAAGCCTAGGGTGACTGTGGCTCCCTGAGTGTTATGAGGAAGAAACCTTGGGAGGACCAAGACTGAAAAAGGGACCTAACCTCCTTGGGTGGCGTAGATGATAAATCTAAGAATGAAACTAAAGTCATGGAGTCATAAAAGTACCCCCACGATCTAAATCGTTTCTAGCTTTGATATATAGAGGAGATGCGATGAGTTAAAATTTTAAGTAATAACACTTTGCCATTTACAAATGTCCTTCTGAAGAGTGTTTACTAGCTAGAGTGAGGGAACATACAAAATCATATTTCTTAACTTTACAAAACCATAACACCTTTCTATCTCTTTCTTTCACTCAGTTGAAGATGGGACTTGACGATGGTGGTGGCAGAATGCAGATATCACCATGGAAAGCTGTCATTCCATTAACATGGTCCTTCCCACCTGCACATATGGGACAATATAAATAGAAATATGCATTGACTGTACAGCTCCACCCCCTTACAGATGTTTTTCTTCAATTAAAAATAACTAATTATTTTGTGCATACACACACACACTTGGAATAACATGCAAAAAAAGATAAATCAAGAAGTAAGCAAATGAAGTATGCCACCAGGTCAAGAGCCTGTGTGAATTGTACTGAATGTAATAAGTTATCATCTCTCCTCATTGTCCATCGTTCTCTTGTCTCAGCTAGCCCACGTGATGCTGCGCTGATCGCATATGGCAGCTTCATCAGGTGAAAACACAAACGAGTAAAACAAAGCTTTGGCTGTTCTCTGCACAGATTTCATTATACTCTGTCAACTCGAGTATGTATGATGTCAGTAGGCGATATTTAGCTACTTGAAAGATGTGATCCAAAAAGTACAAAGCACATGTTCAAGCAGATTTGTGTCATCCGGGTAGAGAATATTGTAATTCGAGCACATGTTTACCACTGCAGATCTGCTGTACTCAGATAATGGTTGTACTGGGTGGTTTGAAGAAAATATGCTTGATGGGTTTTACTTTCTAAGACATTTGAAATGAGGAAGGGCTCTGCTGGTGAATGATTAAACTTGAACTGTTTTAAAGAAATTTATTAAGAAATGTATTAAACATCGTCCCTGAAGCTTCTGCTCAGTAAATTGAAGTTCATGTTCTATAACAGTTTCATCCAGCCTGGATTATGAAGTTAACAAATATTCTCAGATCTCAAATTACAGGTTGTTGGGTTTCAGCAGATTTGAAAGCTACATTTTAGTTTACTGTTACAGAAACGATCCAACCTGCTCCAGACCAGGGATTCAATTTAGCAGAAGCCTCTGTGTGGATGGGCTGTGGTCTCTCACATAGGCCTCTTTGGCTGCAGTCTTAGTTCCTCAAATGTAGCTTATATCCTTCAGTTTTGCATAACCAGATTACTTTCTGCTCACCTAACAGCCTGTTGCTGTTAATTCATCATGCTCTGAAGTCAGTGAGGACCTAGTGTTTATTCACATGTGTTTTAATTAGTACTATGGGACATCTTTAGTATTTAGCAATGAGCCATTGAGTACATGCATACAAGTTTAGAGTTATCAACTACAGATTGTCTGCTGTCTGCTGGTTATTGCAGTGCCAGTGGATTTCTAAAATAATGGATCTAGTAGAAATAACCCCATTAACCAAGCTATACAACGTGTGAGAATACTAATATATGTACAGTCTTGTGAAATAGTTTGGGCAGCACTGGTCAAATGACATGTTTTGTTGATTATGATCTGAAAATAGCCTTTGCAGGGAACAAACCAACTAAAGTAGGCTGCGTACGGTATTTATGCACGTTTTAAAGCATACGTTTTAATGAATTATGGCATGTCAAATGGTTGTGTCCTTTCACATTTTTAAATCCTTAGTACTTTGAATATGTATTCTTGAAGTCAGATACCCATAGAGAACAGGTTTTAGAAAATCAACAAAAATCTAAATTATTTTGATCTGGATGGCCAAGCTTTTGCAAAGGACTGTGCAGACCAAGTAGGCCCAAGAATTGCCTTGATAATTAATTTAACACTAGAACTATAGTACGTAAGTTGTGGTGTTATTAGCAGTCCTACTTATCTGCTTATTGATGATCTAAAAAATTGAATGAGTACATAAATATTAGCTATTGATATAACTACCAGAACTCCGTGGCTCATTGTTAAATACAGGGTGTTCCATGTAGTTATAGATCATTTGAAGCTGATGTGATTTAATTAACGTAATAAATCAGAAGTCTATGATTGAATGACACTATCACAGTACAAAATGTGGTTTTTTTGTTTGTTTTTGTTCTTTTTGGCAGTGTACACACATCTTAGGACACACTTTACTTTTTCCTGACAACCCAGCATAGGTTAAAGTACAAGCTTAATTATGGGTAATTGGTGACTTGTACAACCTTATACAAGTGTTACAAATCACTGGACAAACATTACAAATGTAATTCCAGAAAGTGTGACCATTATCTCACTCTGTTCCCGGGGTACTGGTTTACATTTTGGTTATAAGAATTTACTAAATATTTCTGGGTAGTTTATGCACTAGTACACTTGCCTATTTATAGTCATACCTGTCAATTACCAGTAGCAGCTCATGTGGAATAGATCACATTTTGTTGCATTGCATTTGGGAAACTGCTGCTTTGGACTGTTTACTAAGACCGTTGTAAAATTAAATGGAGAACCCACCAATTGATAAAGGGTGCCGGATCATTCCAAATGGAAAAGGGTACAAAGGACTGTTCTAGGAGAAAATGAGGGTGTGGGACTAAATTATATTGCCTTTTTTCTGGAGGGACTGCATGATGTACATGTATGTGTGATTAAAATGATGAATAAACATGGCACAGTTTCAGTCTCAAATACTTTTAAATAAGAGTTTGGAGTTTTCATTAATGTATGGCACGGTGGTAGCACTGTCTCCTCACTCGATGCATTTAGGCATGTAGATATGGTCAACACGCTCTGCTGAAGTTTAAACTGAGCCTCAGAATAGGGAAGAAAGGTTGTTTAAGTGACTTTGAATGTGACATGGTTGTTGGTGCTAGACAGGATGGTCTGAGTATTTCAGAAACTGCTGATCTACTGGGATTGTCACAAAAAGCCATCTCTAGGGTTTATAAACAATGGTCTGAAAAAGATAAAATATCCAGTGAGTGGCAGTTCTCTGGGTGAAAATGCCTTGTTGGTGGCAGAATTGCAGAAGAATGGCCAGACTGGTTCGAGCTGACAGAAATACATTAACTCAGATAACCACTTATTACAACCGAGGTATGCAGAAGAGCATCTCTGAATACACAACACACAGAACCTTGAAACAGATGGGCTACAGCAGCAGAAAACCACACCAGGTGCCCCTCCTGTCAGCTAAGAACAGGAAAATCAAGTCAAGTCAGATCTATTTATATAGCACTTTTTACAATGGAGCATTGTCTCAAAGCAACTTTACAAGTTTAGATTATTTCCTAATAACTACGTCCATTCCCAAATTGAGCAAGCCTAGGGCGACAGAGGCAAGGAAAAACTCCCTGAGTGTTATAGGAAGAAACCTTGGGAGGACCAAGACTCAAAAAGGGACCCAACCTCCTTGGGTGGCGTAGATGATGAATCTAAGAGCGAAACTAAAGTCATGGAGTCAAAGTTTGAATAAAATGTGAAGTATGCACATCGGCATTAAGTGGCCCGGGTATGGTGGGGCTGGAGCTGATCAGGTTCTACTTCAGGATCACCAAAATGGGACAGTAAAAGATTGGAAAAATGTTGCCTGGTCTAATGAGCCTGGTTTTTTTGGGACTGTGGTGGCCTAGTGGTTAAGATATTGGACTATGAACCAAAAGGTCCGGGAATGAAATCCCACCTTCGCCAAGCTGCCACTGTTGGGTGCTTGAGCAAGACCCTTAACCCACAATTGCTTGGATTGTAAGACTGTACCAATTGTAAGTCGCTCTGGATAAGGGCGTCTGCTAAATGCTGTAAATGTAAATGTTTTCTGCTTTGACATTCAGATAGTAGTGTCAGTGAAGGAATCCGGCATAGACAATGTGAAAACATGGATCCACACTACCTTATATTAACCTTCCTGGCATTTTTTGGGACCCTTATCACTGGAGCCCTATTTAATATCACAGCTGAGGTCCACTGAGCATGACCATACCTTTATGACTCAAGTGTACCTTCTTCTACATGCCATGTCACAGAGCTCAAGTCATCTCAAACTGGTTTCTTGAACAAGTGATTTCACTGTACTCAAATGGCTTCCACAGTCACCAGATCTCAATCCAGTTGAGCACTTTTGGGATGTGGTGAATTGGGAGATTCACATCATGGATGGGCACCCAACAAATCTGCGTGATGCTATCATGTTAATATGCACCAAAATTTCTGAGGTAGTTTTCTTCCACTTTGTTGAATCTATGACGCAAAGAATTAATGCAGTTCTGAAAGTAAAAGTGACTCCAACCTGTTACTAACTAGGTGTACGTCATGAAGTACGTCAATTCACAGTCCAATATACTCATATATTGGTAGGGGGGTTGTGGGCAGTATTGGGTGTGCACCCAGTCAGGTCATGCGTCTAGGCATCAAAGCGAGGTCATTCAAATTGCAGAATGCAGCCACATATTGTTATTTACTGTGATTGTGATGGTGGGCTGGGCCTAGCCTTCTCTAGTTATTAATTAAAGGTCTTCCCATTTCAGGTATATTTGACACAATGGAATACACTGCATTTGGGATGTGAGATGGCCTGTATTTAGTTGGGGCTTCAACAAAAAAAATAGTGAGTGCACACCTAGTGAGTACCAAAACCCCTATATTGCCCGGAGTAAGCATTTTAGATTTGCAGTGGTGCTTGAAAGTTTGTGAACCCTTTAGAATTTTCTATATTTCTGCATAAATATGACCTAAAACATCATCAGATTTTCACAAGTCCTAAAAGTAGAGAAAGAGAACCCAGTTAAACAAATGAGACAAAAATATCATACTTGGTCATTTATTTATTGAGGAATATTACATATTAGTGAGTGGCAAAACCTCTAGGATTTGCAGTTAATTTGAAGGTGAAATTAGAGTCAGGTGTTTTCAATCACTGGGATGACAATCAGGTGTGAGTGGGCACCCTGTTTTAGTTCAAGAACAAGAATCTATCAAATTCCGCTCTTCACAACGCGTTTGTGGAAGTGTATCATGGCATGAACAAAGGAACTTTCTGAGGACCTCAGAAAATGAGTTGTTGATGCTCATCAGGCTGGAAAAGGTTAGAAAACCATCTCTAAAGAGTTTGGACTCCACCAATCCACAGTCAGACAGATTGTGTACAAATGGAGGACATTCAAGACCATTGTTACCCTCCCCAGGAGTGGTCAACCAAAAAAGATCACTCCAAGAGCAAGACGTCTAATAGTTGGCGAGGTCACAAAGGACCCCAGGGTAACTTCTAAGCAATTGAAGGCCTCTCTCACATTGGCTAATATTAATGTTCATGAGTCCACCATCAGAAGAACACTGAACAACAATGGTGTGCATGTCAGGGTTGCAAGGAGAAAGCCATTGCTCTCCAAAAAGGAAACTGCTGCTCGTTTGCCAAAGATCACGTGGACAAGCCAGAAGGCTATTGGAGGAAAGTTTCGTGGACAGATGATACCAAAATAGAACTTTTTGGTTTATAAGAAAAGCGCTACGTTTGGAGAAAGGAAAACACTGCATTCCAGCATAAGAACCTTATCCCATCTGTGAAACATGGTGGTGGTAGTGTCATGGTTTGTGCCTGTTTTGCTGCATCTGGGCCAGGACGGCTTGCCATCATTGATGGAACAATGAATTCTGAATGATATCAGAGAATTCTAAAGGAAAATGTCAGGACATCTGTCCATGAACTGCATCTCAAGAGAAGGTGGGTCATGCAGCAAGACAACGACCCTAAGCACACAAGTCGTTCTACCAAAGAATGGTTACAGAAGAATAAAGGTAGTTTTGGAATGGCCAAGTCAAAGTCCTGACCTTAATCCAATCGAAATGTTGTTGAAGGACCTAAAGCGAGCAGTTAATGTGAGGAAACCCACCAACATCATATTCATAACATCACAACATATGTTAACAATATGTTGCCATTTTGACTAGTATTAAAAAATTACAGTGAATTTTGGGTGGATCACACTGTGATCTGCACACTCACAGTTCATGAATAGTGTCAGATAAAATGCACATTAAAAATAAAAAAAAAATAGTGCAGAAAATCGGAAGCAGTTCATGTTGATTTATGAATGTAGTAGCGTGACTGTGGCTGCATTACCACGACATGTCCGCTGTGGGGCGCCAGTGTTAAAGCCTTATAATAATCTAAGTTGATCTGCTCAGTGCACCGCTACACTTGTCTGTTAGCTATTCTGCTACCAAACAACGATGGGAAACTAAATTCAGCAAGTCTAACGGCTTTCTCAAATTTCATACAGGTCTGTAAACTCATTTTAACGCTTCTCTGCAAGTATAAAGCAAGTAATTCTTGATGTATTAGGTGTGTGTGCGCGTATGTGTGTGGGGGCATGTTTATAGTACATTGTGAGGACTGAATGTCCCCACAAGGATAGGAAGATCTGATATTTTTGGCAAGGTGGGCTAATTTCAGTATGTAAAGGGCAAGGGCACAAGCCTAAAACTGAAGAAGGGTGATCTTTGATTCCTCAGATCAGCACTGCATCAAGAACCGTCATTTATCAGTAGCCGATAGAACCACATAGGCCAGGGATTACTTTATCAAACCTTTATCAAGCACTACAATACAGAGTTACATTCACAAATGCCACTTAAAACTTTACTCTGCAAAAAGAAGCCTATTGTTACCAATGTCCAGAAGTGGCAATGACTTCTCTGGGCTCTGAGGCATCTAGGATGCATGTAGGCAAATGCTTTTCTGTCCCAATTTATTTTTGTATTGTGTTGCAGGCCTGAAATGCAGGAATGGATGTTTAATAACAAATGAAGTTAAGTTGACCGGAAAAAATATGAAATATCTCCGGTTCATACTGTCTGCAATGAAATACAAGTAAATGTGAGAAACGCCGTGTTTTTATATGCCTATGAAGCATTTCCATACTGTAACTTTGTCTGACTTGGGCTTGTATGTGCACACTCATAGACAAAAAAAAAATCTCACTAAGAAGGAGTTGCTTGATTTTCTTAGCTGCCCGTTATTTATTTCAGATTTAGTGAGTAACTTTAGTCTCTTGATAAAGATAAAGCCACAATTACTTGTGTCATTCACTTAACAGTGTCTATTGTGAAAACATTTCACGTACTTTCAAAGGTCAACAGAGGAGACTCGTGACTAATCATTAGCAGTTATAAAAAGCACAAAGGCTTGTTTATACCTGGATAACCAAGCTGTACCTTCAACTGTGAACAGACAGCTCTGTAATCAGTTTGTGACTAAATAATATGTTTAAACATACACTGCTCTATTACTGTACTCTGCATTGCTCTTAATATTTGTTTGTTACGTTTGTGGTGTAACAAGTTTAAACAGTTATTCTTCTCTACCCCTCTTAGTTGCTTGGTTGACAGGGTTTAACGCCATATCAGCACAGCGACCATTTCATGACAGGAAGGGTCATGTTTCACGAGGGTAGTTCTATTATCAAGTCCTTAAATATGGATTCTAAGTTTCATGATAGTTAGAAATTTCACTTCTTTGCTCGCATTGTTTTGGTTGAATATTTTCCTTAATGTGTTTGACTTTAACAAAAATGTATCAACTTAGTGTGTTCAATACGACATCAGGTATAAATTACTTGGTCCCGTCGGTTGTCTGGACATGTCTTGGGTCTATTGCCTATTTTGGGGATGAGCTCATGCAGTTTGTTTACCAGCTTGCATGTTCCATTTGGATTGCCACTTTTCTGCTTTATGGCGGGACAGTAGAGGTCTGTTGGTGGGAGTTTGCAGTTTTCCATCCGGTCTGCTTTTTCTTTCCAATAAGGCCACTATGGCCTATCGAAATTCCACCATCTTCAGAAATTATGTTTTTCTGAAGATGGTGTTGATGATTGGGTGATTAGTATGGAGGAATTCCAGTGCTTCCAAACAGGATTTAGACTCAGTATATATCATGGTTTTGTGTTGCTATGTAGTGTTGACATGGTCAACTGAAATAAGGAGGGCATGAGATTCAGCTGTGAATAATGAGCTGTGCTTCAGTAAATCTTCTCTGGACACCTGTTGGCCAGTTACCATTACTGCTGATACTCTGGTATCAGTTTTGGAGTCGTCTGTATATATGGAGAGGTGAAGTGGGAATTTTTCCTCTGATATCCAAGAACTTCTTGAGATATGTTTCCATATGGGTGGTTGATTTTTTTTCAGATGATGTCTAGGATTATGTTCCAGAATATTAGGTTCCATCGTGGGACGGGATTGGGGGATCTGTGCTATATTATTTTGGTCTAAATCGAGTTCCCTCAGGTACTGCCGTATTTGTATTCCAAATAACTGTATGTGGGCTGGTTTGACATTGTACAGTGAAGGGTACGACAGAGGGAATGTTGAGGCATGTGCCAGGTTTTGTGGGTTGGCTTTAACCTTGATGGCATCTTGGAAAGCTATTTTCAGCCATCTGTACTCTAATGTTGGTTCGTGGGCTTCTACGTACCGGCTCTGCATGGGGGAGGTTCGGTATGCCCCCAGCACTTGTCTAATGCCTTGGTACAGTATTCATTCTGCTCAGCTATGACTTTAAGAGCTAGTTTAAGAGCTATAATCCTGTTTGGTGCCAATGCTTCTGGAATAGACTACCTAGCTGTGCTGTGCTCAGAGATGTTGGAAACAGCAGCTCCAGAGGACCTGGGTTAAAATCCTGGACTTGGCATGCAGTGTAGGTAGGGAACTCTGTCCAAGGAGTACATCTTGTACAATGGTTTAGGATGTGTATGTGCATATGTAGATACATTTACATCTATATACTTTATTTACTCTATATTCATATATCTATAGTCACACCAAGGCTTTTCCTCACTATATGTCCCAGCGCTCTTCACTCCCACATTCCCGAAAAAAGGGCAGCATTAATTAAAATGTTTGTACTCCCAAAATGTTAATAAGTATGAACAAAATTTATGCATAAAGTGTGCATAAACATTCAAAAGACACCAAAAGTGTGATTAGACATGACTTGATTTTAATTCAAGTATTGACTAAAGAATTATACATGAAAAATAAATAAATAAATAAATGAAATTACACTCAGCAAGCACTCTGTTTCCTAAGACAGCCTGTTATTTATAGAAACTTTGGCACTACACAACCTGAGCTAGTACATTACAGTTTTATTTGACTGTGTTAGACTTTTGATTGAATTGCATATTTCTCTGAGGGTGGCATTTAGTTAATCAAATAATCATTTATACACAGCGTTTTAGGAGGCTCAGGAGTTCTCTTAAGCAGAGGAGAAAAATCCAGAAAGATTACGAGGCATAAGAAATGTTCTCCAAACGCTGAATAACAGTGAGATAATCCAACGCTACAGATTAGATCGTGCAGGAATAATGTTTGTGATGGACCTTACTAGAGATGCAATCACATCTCCTTCCCATTGGGACAATGGTGTAACGAAATGAAAGCTACATAGCTCTCCAAGTTGAACACGTTCGCCCACATTTCAGCCCTCGATATAACGTCCACCAGTTATTTAACAGCATCATACCTAAAAAAGCAGAGCCGGATTTTCTCCAGTTTGTAGGCTACCCAATAGATTACGTAGGCTACAAAAAATATCAGCACGGTAAATGAACTGTCAATAAAATAAAGCAAACAAAGGCGTGTGTGATTAGTGTAAAATATGCAGCTTGTCATTTCAAAGGTCAAGTCAAGTCAAGTCAGATTTATTTATATAGCGCTTTTTACAATGGAGCATTGTCTCAAAGCAACTTTACAAGTTTAGATTATCTCATAATAACTACGTCCAATTCCAAATTGAGCAAGCCTAGGGCGACAGTGGAAAGGAAAAAC
>JAJAGP010004237.1:0-53797 GCA_025084515.1 Ancistrus triradiatus | reverse complement strand
AGGTACCAACAATTTTTAAAAAATTTTGTGAATTGGGGTGGAAAATAAGTATTTGGTCAATAACAAAAGTTCAACTCAACACTTTGTAACATAACCTTTGTTGGCAATGACAGAGGTCAAATGTTTCCTGTAAGTCTTCACCAGGTTGGCACACACTGTAGCTGGTATTTTGGCCCATTCCTCCATGCAGATCTCCTCTAGAGCAGTGATGTTTTGGGGCAACACGGACTTTCAACTCCCTCCACAAATGTTCTATGGGGTTGAGGTCTGGAGACTGGCTAGGCAACTCCAGGACCTTGAAATACTTCTTACGGAGCCACTCCTCCGTTGCCCGAGCGGTGTGTTTGGGATCATTGTCATGCTGGAAGACCCAGCCACGTTCCATCTTCAATGCTCTCACTGATGGAAGGATGTTTGGGCTTAAAATCTCACAGTACATGGCCCCGTTCATTCTTCCCTTAACACGGATCAGTCGTCCTGTCCCCTCTGCAGAAAAACATCCCCAAAGCATGATGTTTCCACCCCCATGCTTCACAGTAGGTATGGTGTTCTTGGGATGCAACTCAGCATTCTTCTCACAACATATGCTTTTTAACAGGGATTTTATATCAACATAAAATCAACAGAACATATGGCCAGGGTGTAAGAAAGCCCAATGAGCCTTGTACACTATGGGTAGTTTGTGTACATGCAGTATTTATAACTGTGGTCTCTGGTATTCATAATCACTCTGTAGGTAGATAATTAGAGGGACAGGAGTGGGTATCTGCTAACTGAGACCCTTTGGGCTGCAGAAATGTGAAGGGATGTGTCTCAGAAATAGCTTAAATTAATTTATATTCACTGTGTTTTATAACGTGCTGAATTAGAATTCAGCTGAATTCAGTCTTTTTTGGGGGGGCTCATGAGTTAATCACATGGACTGCAAAACACCAAGTATAAAGGGTTTTTAGGACCCAATTGCCAGTTAGCTCCAGATGAAGAGGAAAAATGGAATAATGCTTAATGAGTGAAAGAGTGTAAACCCTACACACGGTCACTGATGCGAAAAGTGCTAGAAAGGTGACCAGGATTCGAACACTGGCCGTTGGCGTGTAAGCTAGGATGCTTAGCACAACGTACCATGCTGTGAGAGACGTAACTCAGCATTAAGCGGCCTAAGAAGAGGAGAAATGGAACTGAACCGATCCCTACAGGAAGAAGTGTGTGTGTCAGCGAAGCAACACAGAGTGAAAGCGCTAACAGCGCTGGTACTGGGGAAAAGCAAAAGCATTAAATACACATCGAGAGGTGCTGAAAGACGCAGAACACCAAAGCACATTTCCTTGCACTTGGAAGATATCTAAGGGGAAATGTAAGTTCCTACACTAGCATCTAATCTCTATCTTACCTCGTGTCTTCGAACCCTACATGGCCGATCTCCTTTTGCGAGACCGGTCTACCGCTAGGCCTACCAGACCAGAACAAAGTCTAATACTACCTAGAAATTATGCCGGAGAGGAAAGGTAGCAAGAAGGTCGAATGGAGTGACACCTGCCAAGCTCAGAGGCGATCTTAAAAACCTAACCTGGCAGGTGTTGTCCATTTTCTCAATTACACAGCTTACAGACGTGCATGCGTGATTGCGGTTGCTGTCAGGATCCCAGAGATGATAACTGAACTCACGCTGCTCACTAGCATCGGTAAGAAAGTAGGACCCCTAACAGTACTGGCGGCCCAGGGGTGGAGCATGGTACTGATGGCTCAGGGGCAGAGCTTGGTGCTGTAGGCTTGGAAGCTGGGCTAGGCCTGACAAGATCCATGAGTAAAGTCGCTTAAGTCGCCTGGGTGGGTGAACAGACACCATGGGCCTTGACGCTGAGGTCAATGAAAGTGACCGCGGTGTAGGGAACTGGCCATATCTCATTTGGTGTCGGCCATATCTCATTTGGTGTCCAGGCTAGAGGCAGCATAACGGGGTACTAGAATGTCCTTTGAAATTTAAGGGGGGGGGGGGGTTCTACCTGTTGACTAAGTTCAAATCTACAGCTAGGCATTTAGCAAATGCCCTTATCAAATTTTAGCAATTACAACAGTTACAATCCAAGCAATTGTGGGTTACGGGTCTTGCTCAAGGACCCAACAATGACAGCTTACCCGAGGTGGGATTTGAAAATCCTAGGCCTCCAGTGCCTTCATAGCCCATGAATGTGGGACCATTTCTGAATCCATATTATGGGTAGTTTATGCAGCTTTTATAACTGTGGTTTGTGGTATTCTTAATCAGTCAGTGTGGAGATAAGTGGGGGCTGGGAGGGGAATTTTGATATCTGCTCATTATGGGACCTTTTGGGCTGCAGGAATTTCAAGTCAAGTGGGGGTTGGGTCCCAGAGATAGATTAACAGTATATTAACGTATATTGACTGTGTTGTGTTTATAACACGTCAACACATGGGGTAAATTTAAATAAATATCATACTCAGAGAAATATGCAATGCAAGTCCAACAGTCAAATAAAATGCATAATGTATTTGTTTGCTGTGTTTCTGTTTCGCTTGAGCAGAAGACGCACCATTTCAGAAACGTCAAAGTTTATCTGAATAACAGAGTGCTTGTTAAGTGTAATTTCATTTACTTTTTTATGTATTATATAATTATTTGCACAGTACTTTAATTCAAGTGCATTTGTGTCTAATCACACTTTTGATGTCTTTTGGACATTTACGAACATGTTACGTGTGCTTTTGAGACTAGAAACATTTTCATGATTGCGGCCATTTACAAAACCGGTGTTTTGCGAACTATTTACTTGCAAATTCGTACTGCTTAAGTTTATTGAATGAGGCCCTATGGGTCTCATTCAGAATATGATGGGTCTGCCCTACCACTGTGATCATACCTCAGAGCTTCACATTTGGTGTCAATATAGATAAATTCATCCACTACGTATAGTTCTTATCCAAGAAAATGATTTTATTACTGTCTTTTAGTGTATGAACTTCTTGTATCTCCGTAAAACCTTGGTATCACACCAAGTGCACTATTACATCTGCTTCTTCAGATGAGTAGCTTCAAAGCAACCATGGGTTTCAATATTACCTTGTGTCTGTCATTAAAATTGCCATTTATGCTAGAGAAATTATATAAGCCAAATAAACAAAACTAGTGTAGACATTTTTTAAGTAGTTGTAAATCAAGACTGGAATATTATACACAAATTTCAACTAACAAAATGTCTTCCCTGGTCAACTCATATAAGTTGTTACAATCCTTACTTGATCCAATTCCTACATGCTTACTTAAAAAAATCTATATGTAATACAACCCCAAATCAGAAAAGGTTCAATTTATCAGGGGTCACTCTTTGGCCGCTAGTGGCCAGTATTTTACCCCACATGGCGGCGGGAGCACCTGCAGCACGATCGTGTGTGCGTCAGCCCTTACCGAGCTTTAATCATCCAACTCACGACACCTGTGTTTGAGCCTTTATAACAGCACTTTTGGGCTCACACAGTGTCTCACCACTCGCTTTCAGCGGACTCAGCCCTCACCCGGCTTGGGTATTGTTTGAACACTGTTTTTGAACCTGTTCAGGGCCAAAGGTACATCTGTGAGTTAGAAGACTTTCAGACGGTGTGTTAGTTTGTTGTGTGTTAGTGTTAGTTTATTTTTGTGCTTATTTTCATCGGCTTTTCCCAGGCTGCTCTGAGCCTTCGCCCCGCCTTCTCCCACTCACGCTGTCAACCCTACTCCTTCGCTATTGCGTTTCAAAGAGGACGCTGAGTTCATTTAAGTTTCATCCTCTCTCATTCTCGGAATCGTAGGGAAAACAGTGAGACGCTCTTCGTGGACGTTCCGCTCGAACTCGTGCTCCCCGTAACCTTGGAGAACTGTGAGTATCCTTAGCGGATTTCTCCGTGCGGGTATCTGACATATCGTAGGCGTAATAGTGAATCGGTGCGCTTTACGCTTACGACGTTCCTCTTTTCTTTTCTTTTTATTATTTACCTTTTCTTTCGATAAACAATTATTTCTTTTATTTATTATATTTTGGTTCACCATTTCTATCTGGAGCTAAATGCACTTGGGTCCTAATCCGTTATTCTTCTTGTTTCACGGTTCGCCTTAGTTTTAATATGCAGAACCGTAACAATTTAGGGATAGTAATGAGTTAAAAAATAATGATGTGATGTCAAACAGGTGATGTCAACAGGTGCTTGGAATTTGTTACAAAAGCAGTATCCACAAAAGGCTGAGTATTTGAGGAACAAAGGTTGGCAGAAAACCTCCAGTTTATGAACAAATGTGTGAGAAAATTATTGAAATTATTGAATTATTTAAAAACAATTGTTCCTCAAAAATATAGGAAGAGAATTACATATTTCAGTCCTAACTTTTGTTTGTAAAATCTGAAAGACACTAAAAGTGTCACATACACAACTGCGCTTGAATTAAAGTACTGGCTATAGCATTACATAAAAAACTGCAATACATAAAGTAAAAAAAATTACAATCAACAGGTAAAAAGATATCAAGAGGTATTGGACTATGGACCAAAAGGTCCAGGGTTCAAATCCCACCTCTGCCAAGCTGCCACTGTTGGGTCCTTGAGCAAGGCCCTTAACCCACAATTTCTTAGGTTTGTAAGACTGTATCAACTGTAAGTCACTCTGGATAAGAGCGTCTGCTAAATGCTGTAAATGTAAATGTAAAAATACATGGACATCCCTGCAGCTTGATGATGTTTCCCAAGGGCACTGACACAATCCCATTCCATGACAGAGCCTGGCTTTTGGACTAGCTGCTAATAACAGTCTGGCTGGTCTACAGTCTACTTGTCTTTGGTCTAGAGCACAGGCTGTACATTTCTCCAAAAAAACATCTGGAATACTGATCTGCCTGACCACAGTACAGTGGTGTGAAAAAGTGTTTGCCCCCTTCCTATTTTTTTGCATGTATTGGAACATCAAAACAATTTAAATATTAGTCAAAGACACCACAACTAAGCAATTTCTGCATAAATATCACCTAAACATCATCAGATTTTAACACAAGTCCTAAAAGTACATAAAGAGAACCCAGTTACACAAATGAGACAAAAATATTATACTTGGTCATTTATTTATTGAGGAAAATGATCCAATATTACATATTAGTGAGTGGCAAAAGTATGTGAACCTCTAGGATTAGCAGTTAATTTGAAGGTGAAATTAGTCAGCTGTTTTCAGTCAATGGGATGACAATCAGGTGTGAGTGGGCACCCAGTTTTATTTAAAGAACAGGGATCTATCAGAATCTGCTCTTCACAACACGTGTTTGTGGAAGTGTATCATGGTACAAACAAAGAAGATTTCTGAGGGCCTCAGAAAAAGAGTTATTGATGTTCATCAGGCTTGAAAAGGTTACAAAACCATCTCTAAAGAGTTTGGACTCCACCAATTCACAGTCAGACAGATTGTGTACAAATGGAGGAAATTCAAGACCATTGTCACCCTCCCCAGGAGTGGTCGACAAACAAAAATCACTCAAAGAGCAAGGAGTGTAATAGCTTTTGAGGTCACAAAGGACCCCAGGGTAACTCCTAAGCAACTGATGGCCTCTCTCACATTGGCTAATGTTAATGTTCATGAGTCCACCATCAGAAGAACACTGAACAACAATGGTGTGCATGGCAGGGTTGCAAGGAGAGAGCCACTGCTCTCCAAAAAAACATTGCTGCTCATCTGCAGTTTGGTAAAGATCACGTGGACGAGCCAGAAGGCTATTGAAAGAATGTTTTGTGGACGGATGAGACCAAAAAAAATAGAACTTTTTGGTTTAAAAGAAAGGCGTTATGTTTTGGAGAAAGGAAAACACTGCATTCCAGCATAAGAAACCTTATCCCAAACTGTGAAACGTGGTGGTTGTATATGGTTTGGGCCTCTTTTGCTGCATCTGGGCCAGGATGGCTTCCCATAATTTATGGAACAATGAATTTCTGAAGTATATCAGAGAATTCTAAAGGAAAATGTCAGGACATCTGTCCATGAAACTGGAATCTCAAGAGAAGGTGTGGATCATGCAGCAAGACAACAAATCTAAGCACACAAGTCGTTCTTCCAAATAATGGTAAAAGAAAGAAATAAAGTTAATGTTTTGGAATGGCCAAGTCAAAGTCCTGCCATTAATCTAATCAAAAATGTTGTGGAAGGACCTGAAGTGTGAAGTGTGAGGAAAACTCACCAAACATCCCAGAGTGAAGCTGTTCTGTACAGTGGGAATGGGCTAAAAATTCCTCCAAGCCGGTGTGCAGGACTGTTCAACAGGAAAGGTTTTTAGTTGCAGTCATTGCTGCAGGGGGTGTCACACCAGATACAGTGGGGCAAAAAAAGTATTTAGTCAGTCACTGATTGTGCAAGTTCTCCGACTTAGAAAGATGAGAGAGGTCTGTAATTTCATACATTTTCATCATTTCTTCAACTACTACGAGAGACAAAATGAGAAAAAAAATCAGGAAATCACATTGTAGGATTTTTAAATAATTTAATTGTAAATCATGGAAGAAAAAAAATATGTATTTTTTTATAATAAGTGTCCTCCACTCGTTTTAATGGCCTGTATTAATGGCACCTGTTTGACCTCGTTATCTGTATTAAAAGACACCTGTCCACAGCCTCAAACAGTCAGGACTCCCATCTAAACCATGGGCCAAGAAAAAAAAGAGCTGTCGGAAAGGACACCAGGAAGAAAATTGTAGACCTGCACCAGGCTGAGAGGAGTGAATCTACAATAGGCAAGCAGGTTTGTGTGAATGAATCAACTGTTGGAGCAATTGTAATAAAATGGAAAACATTACAAGACCATTGATAATCTCCCTCGATCTGGGGCTCCACGCAAAGATCTCATCCTGGTGGGGTCAAAATGATCATGAGAACAGTGAGCAAAAATCCCAGAACTACACGGAGGGACCTGATGAATGACCTGCAGAGAGTTGGAACCAACGTAACAAGGCTACCATCAGTAACACACTACACCGAGAGGGACTCAGATCCTGCAGTGCCAGGGCGTGCCCCCCTACTTAAGCCAGTAACAAGTCCAGGCCGGTCTGAAGTTTGCCAGAGAGTATATGGATGATCCAGAAGAGGATTGGGAGAATATCAGTGGGTCAGATGAAACCAAAATAGAACTTTTTTGGCAAAACTCAACTCGTCATGTTTGGAGGGAAGAAGAATGCCAAAGTCGCATCCCAAAGAACACCATACCTACGGTGAAGCATGGGGGTGGAAACATCATGCTTTGGGGGCTGTGTTTTTCTGCAGAGGCGACAGGACGACTGATCCGTGTTAACGGGAAGAATGAACGGGGCCATGTATCGTGAGATTTGAAGCCAAAAACCTCCTTCCAACAGTGAGAGCATTGAAGATGGAATGTGGTTGGTTCTTCCAGCATGACAATGATCCCAAACACACCGCTCGGGCAACGAAGGAGTGACTCCGTAAAAAGCATTTCAAGGTCCTGGAGTGACCTAGCCATTCTCCAGACCTCAACCCCATAGAAAATGTGTGAAGGGAGTTGAAAGTCCGTGTTGCTCCAAAACATCACTGCTCTAGAGGAGATCTGCATGGAGGAATGGGCCAAAATACCAGCTACAGTGTGTGCCAACCTGGTGAAGACTTACAGGAAACTTTTGACCTCTGTCATGGCCAACAAAGGTTATGTTACAAAGTATTGAGTTGAACCAAATTTATTGACCAAATACTTATTTGCCACCATAATTTACAATTACATTATTTAAAAATCCTACAGTGTGATTTCCTGGATTTTTTTTCTCATTTTGTCTCTCATAGTTGAAGTGTACCTATGATGAAAATTACAGACCTCTCTCATTTTTCTAAGTAGGAGAACTTGCACAAACAGTGACTGACTAAATACTTTTTTGCCCCACTGTACTGAAAGCAAAGGTTCACATACTTTTGCCACTCACTAATTTGTAATATTGGATCATTTTCCTCAATAAATAAATGACCAAGTATAATATTTGTGTCTCATTTGTTTAACTGGGTTCTCTTTATCTAATTTTAGGACTTGTGTGAAAATCTGATGACGTTTTAGGTCATATTTATGCAAAAATATAGAAATTTCTAAAGGGTTCACAAACTTTCAAACACCACTGTATATCCAGGAAGGGAGGCTTAATTTAATGCTAAATATTCATCCGGTCTGTTCCAAGTTTCAGTGAGACAGAGAGCGTGTAAGCATTTATCAGTAATCATTTTATTTACAATCACTGCTCTGCTTGTAAGTGATCTAATGTATAGTAGTCATAGCTTTAGGTTAAGGTTGTTATTTATGTGGGAGCTATCTGTGTTTATGCTAATGAGATAATAAAAACAGACATTTTGATTACATTTATGACTGATGCGGGCAACAGACACACTTTCATTAGAGTGACTTCTGGGTGACGTTGCATGGCTACCAGCAGATAGTTGGTTAAGACTGATTGTCTGCTGCCTGACCCCTGCTCTGGATAGAACTAATCCTGCCATAAGATTATGAGCAGTATTGAAGGAGATGAGAGCAGCAATGAGTTTGATGGACACCATGCCATCCTAAAACGTCAGGTTTATCCTGAAAGGTTGTCTAATTATCTATGAAGCTCACATTGTTTTCTGACCACCACTTGGACAGCGAGCAGTAAAGTGACCACAACCTGCTTTAGGCTTGGTCACCTTGCTGCATTGGGATGGAGCCAGAGCACATTACTGCATCAGACATCGCCTTCACAACCTTAAACAATAATAAATAACTAACTAAATAATTAATAAATAATCTAATAAATACCCTTCATCACCACTGACTTGTGAAGGCATATATTATTAGCCCCTATATGAACCACTGTCCAAGAGAATCTACACCTATGGAGCTCTCAAAGGCTCCATTTAATGTCTGTAGAACAATATAAATAGGGCAATATGGACAATATGAAAAAGCAGGTGTAAAAGTTGAAAGCTGTTTATTTAACAGTTATATGAAAATGTGTATATGTACAATCTATATACATGTTTGTTTTATACATTACACATAAACGGGCGGCAGCCATGTTTAGCGATAAGTAGCGCCGCAAACATGCAGTCAGCGCGAGGTCTCGTTTCCATTCTGGTACGTTTCTGAGCGTTATCAACAGTATTCTGAGTGCTCTATGGTTATTGATTTTGGCTTATCGTTTTGTGGTTTTGGATTACCCCTTCGGCTTTGACGCACGGTTTATCGGATTTACATGGCTTTTGATCACGGACTGTTTTTGACTATGTTTTTGGTATTGGTGTTCAATAAAACCTGCACTTGACTCCAACCTGTGTCTGAGCGATCCGTAACAGAAGACCTCGCCGCCATGGAGTCAGCAGGTTTTTCAGATCGGATGACTCGACTGGAGCAGAGCATGGAAGAAGTGGTACGTTTGCTACAGGAGTTGATTCAACGAATGACCCCCCCACTTCCAGATGACACTGCCATGCCGGAGATCGCTCCACAAGTCCCCCCAGAGGATCCTTCCAACCCCCCATCCCCCCAACCCCCCCCCGGTGCGGGGGTTACTTCCTCAGCCATGCTCATGGATCTCCCTGAAAGGTATGATGGCTCACTGGATACTTGCAAAGAATTTTGATGCAGTGTAGCATTTATATTGAGCATCACCCGGAACGATTCCGGAGAGACACAGATAAGATTCACTTTGTAGTGTCACTACTTACGGGAAGAGCTAAACAGTGGGCTACGGCACTTTGGTCCCAGAACAGTGAGGTGCTCAAGTCCGAAACCAGATTTTACTCCCTGTTCAGAGAGGTTTTTGACCACCCTCACGCTGGGAGAGACATAGGGGCATGTCTAGTGAAACTCCACCAGGGGAGATGCAGAGCAGCGGAGTATGCCCTGGAATTCCGTACTCTCACGGCGGGTAGTAATTGGAACCAACCCGCCCTGCTTACCATGTTCAAGAATGGGTTAAACGCGGAACTCCAGACCGAACTCGCCATTCAGGGGGCTACTCTAGGTCTGGAGGACTACATCCAGCTAGCAATAGTATTTGACAATCGTCTTCGAGAGGGTTGCAACATTCGATCAACGGTAAGGACCAGAAGTTCTCAGGAGCAACCGGACCCTGAAGGTGAACCCATGGAGCTGGGTAGGGCCCACCTATCTGGACCGGAGCGACGTCGGTGTCTCGAAGGTCGACTTTGCTTCTACTGTGGTGAGGCAGGTCATGGAGTTGCCACCTGTCCTGAGATTCCCAACCATCCCACAGCACTGGAGGTGAGTGCCATGATTTCACCTGACATCAATACAAAATGTCTAAATATCCAAGTGCAGTTACGGTGGGATACGGGCTCTACCTACCTTACAGCGCTCATCGATTCCCCGAAGCGGCGGGGAACTTCATCGACAGACGGGTGGCGGAGAAACACCAAATCCCCCTAACCAGCTGTAATATGCCATTGGTGATCAAGGCAGTGGATGGGAGAGCCTTGGGAAGCAGCTCAGTCGGGGAACAAACTCAGATTCTTCTCATGCGCACAGGGATCGTACATGAGGAGAGCATTTCCCTGCTGGTCATCTCTGCGCCCCGACACGACATCATCCTTGGCTACCCGTGGCTGGTTAAACACTCGCCGGTGATTGATTGGAGCCGGAATGAGATCACTCAATGGAGCGGTGAGTGCTTTCAGAACTGTGTAATAGTGTCTCTTCAAGCTAAGCAGGTGGAAAGTCCTGACCGGGAGGGAGGTCGCAAGGTGCCTGCCTGCTATTCGCACTTCAGGGACGTATTCGCCAAGGACTCTGCTCATGAACTGCCCCCCCCCCCCACCGTCCAGGCGACTGTGCGATTGAGCTGCTCCCGGGGCTTACTCCACCGAGGAATAGGAGATACCCGTTATCGCAGGTGGAGACGGAAGCCTTGGAGAGTTACGTGGAGGAAGCCTTGAGCCTGGGATACATTCGGCCCTCCACCTCTCCGGCAGCGGCAAGCTGCTTCTTTGTCAAGAAGAAGGACGGAGGACTAAGGCCCTGCATCGACTACCGAGGACTCAATAATGTATCGGTAAAGTACTGCTACCTCTAGTACCAGCGGCCCTGGAACAGCTGAGAGGAGCGACCGTATTTACTAAGTTGGACTTGCGTAGTGCCTATAACTTGATTAGAATTCGGGCAGGAGATGAGTGGAAAACAGCCTTCATTACTACACGGGGGCACTATGAGTATACCGTGATGCCTTACGGTCTAGCTATCGCTCCCTCAGTGTTCCAGGCATTCATGAACGATATATTGCGGGACATGATTGATAGATTCGTGATTGTATATATCGACGACATTTTAATTTATTCTAAGAATATAGTCGAGCATGTTACACAGGTTCAGTAGGTGCTGACACGTCTTCGGGATAACAAACTTTTTGTAAAAGTTGAGAAGTGTGAATTTCATACTACGTCGGTTAACTTTTTGGGGTACGTGATAGATCGAGAAGGGGTGCGTATGGAAAGAGACAAGGTAGGCGCGGTGGTAGAATGTCCTCGACCCTCTTCAATTAAGGAGTTACAGAGGTTTCTGGGTTTCGCCAATTTTTACTGCCCATTCATAAGGGGTTTCAGTAGCGTGGCCGCTCCCTTGACATCCTTGCTTAAGGGTAATCAGAAGAAACTCCAATGGTCTAGTGAGGCAGAGGCAGCGTTTGTAGCACTAAAGAGGAGCTTTAGCACAGCACCCACTCTCAAGTTACCCAACCCAGAATTCCCCTTCATGTTGGAGGTGGATGCGTCTTCCACAGGGGTAGGCGCGATTCTATCACAAAGGTTCGGCACAGCTGCCAAGCTCCATCCATGTGCATTCTTCTCACGCAAACTCAGTCCAGCGGAGCGTAATTGTAATGTCGGAGACCGGGAATTGCTCGCGATCAAACTGGCCTTAGAGGAGTGGCGACACTGGTTAGAGGGGGCTAAACATCCGTTCTTGGGGCTTACCGATCACAAGAACCTCGAGTACCTCAGAACAGCCAAACGGCTCAATCCCAGACAGGCTCGGTGGCCGTTGTTCTTCACACGGTTTGATTTTATGGTATCCTATCGTGCAGGCACCAAGAACGGGAAAGCGGATGCTCTGTCCCGTGTATGGGAGACTGAGAAGGAGGAAGAACCTCCTACACCCATACTCCAGGCGGAGTGTTGGGTAAGGCCCATACACTGGGAGATCATGGATCAGATCCGGGAAGGACAGAGGGACGAACCCTCCCCTGCCAACTGCCCCCCGGAGCGTGAGTTTGTTCCTAGTCAGTTGCGGCAGCTAGTTATAGAAACTATACATTGTCACCCTAGTGCAGGACACCCAGGGAACCCTGGACCTGGTGAGTAACCGATTCTGGTGGCCGGGTCTGGAGCGGGAGGTCCGCATGTGGGTTGCAGCATGTGCCACTTGCGCCCAGTCCAAGGCGTCTCGCCAATTACCTGCAGGGTTGTTTGAACCCCTGGAGGTTCCCCAGCGTCCTTAGTCTCACCTGGGGGTGGACTTCATAACCGACTTACCGGCCTCCCAAGGTAAGACCGCCATTCTGGTCATCGTAGACCACTTCTCCAAGGCATGACGGTTGGTACCGCTAGCCAAACTCCCTACGGCATTGGAGATGGCGGGAGTGCCTAATGCATTCTGTCTTTGGGTTATTCGGAATCCCAGAGAAGATAGTCTCCGACAGAGGGCCACAATTTACCTCACGAGTGTGGAGGGAATTCTGTAAGATGCTACAGATTAATGTCTCTCTCTCTTCAGGTTACCATCCCCAGTCCAATGGGCAGACGGAACGCCTAAATCAGGAGGTGGGGAGGTACCTCAGGTCATACTGTTCTCGGTTCCAGCACGATTGGGTCCCGTTTATCCCCTGGGTGGAGTATGCACAGAACTCCCTACGGAGTTCGTCTACAGGTTTCACGTCGTTCCAGTGCGTATTAGGTTACCAACCCCCATTGTTCCCCTGGGCCGGAGAGCTGTCCCAAGTTCCAGCAGTAGACGACTGGATAAGGAGGAGTGAACAGACCTGGGAGGAGGCCCACGTTCGACTACAACGCGCGGTTTATAAGTAGCGTTTACAAGCCAACCGTCATAGGAGGGACATTAGGTTTTTTTTTCAACCGGGACAAGAGGTATGGCTATCGACAAGAGATTTGAGGTTTAAGCTACCTAGCAAGAAGCTAGGTCCCAAGTTCATAGGACCCTTTAAAGTACTCCGGCAGGTTAATCCAGTAGCCTATCGTCTAGTTACCCAGTTCTTACCGCATCTCACCTACGTTCCATATGTCTTTACTATAACCTGCCCATTCCTCCTCCCAGGGTTGGCCAGTGAAAGCTGAACCTCCTCCCCCGCTGGAAGTGGACGGTTCACTCACGTACAGTGTTAGGACACTGTTAGATTCCCGACGTCGAGCGGGGCGTATGCAGTACCTTGTAGACTGGGAGGGATATGGTCCTGAGGAACGGGCCTGGGTCTCAGCCCAAGACATCCTGGACCCGTCCCTCATTGCGGACTTCCACAGGAAATTCCCCAATCGTCCCGCTCCTAGACCTAGAGGTCGGCCGAGAAGAAGGGCACGGACTTCAGGAGCCGCCCGTCAGGGGAGGGGTTATGTCAGGGGAACGGAGGACTTGCCGCCACGCCAGCAGAGGTCGCCTTCACCTGAATTTTAGCGATGTTTAGCGATAAATAGCATCGCAAACATGTACTCAGCACGAGGTCTCGTTTCCATTCTGGTACGTTTCTGAGCGTTATCAACAGTGTTCTGAGTGTTCTATGGTTATTGATTACTCCTTTTGGCTTATCGTTTTGTGGTTTTGGATTACCCCTTCGGCTTTGACTTACGGTTTATCGGATTTACACGGCTTTTGATCAAGGACTGTTTTTGACTACGTTTTTGGCATTGGTGTTCAATAAAACCTGCACTTGACTCCAACCTGTGTCTGAGCGATCCGTAACAATGGGTCAGTGTGCCCAGGAAGGCTCAATTGAATGCAGCCATTTCTTCTATTTACTTGTGCCTTAAAGCTGCCTCCAATTCATTTGTCCTCATCTTCAGTGAGCAGGCGAAATCGCTGGTCATGCTGTTCCCAGTGTTTCTCACTCGGCTGCTTCTGCTCAACATCATCCTCAGGATTTCTCTGACTACAGTAAGCAGGTCCTATACGCATGCACGCTTCCGTCTGTCTAAAAAAACAACAAAATGTTATCACACTGAATTTGTTCATTAATGTTGTTTCAAACAAACTAACATTAATAACAATTGATGCTATTTTTTTTCACTTAAACTGTCTAAATGCATCATAACCATTTACGAACTGTATATTACATTCTTTTTAGTTTGTTATTTTAAAAGTTTGTTATACTTAGCTTGTTATACTTACCAGTATAACACGGCGGTGCTATTTCTGCAGTGGAGGTCGTAGGACTGCCTGCCTCAGCCATTTGTGTTGAGGCTCTGGGGAGGATAGGTTCTGTCTCCATTGTCATCGAAGTCTCATGACTGACAGATTTGTTGTCTAAAGCAAAACAATAGACCAACTATTAAACCATATTGAAAATGTTTTAGTATTTTATTTTATGGTTTAAATGCATTTAAATAAGCAGATTAAGGAATGGGTATTACAGACATATAAATGAAATCACCTCAGTGGGATCCCCGGATTTAAAAAGTTTGTTTAAAGCAGTTGTTATAGATTTCTCTGAACTTTCATTTATAATGTATGCTAGTCAGTGTTTATTTGTACATAATTGTATTAACTTTGTAACCATATAATCATACTTAAGCGTATTCATTTGTGACCATGATTAACCTTTAATTTTATATTATACTCTGTGTGTTTTACTGTATGTCTCTGTTCTTCAGTGGTATAATGGAACTAGGTCAAACCATGTGTGGATGTTCTGACTGCAGTTCCTTACACTTTCACCGGAAGTATACTTTGCTTGGGAATTGGTATTCGGGAGAGTAAGTTTTCCAGTCTATGAAGTACAGTCGTATGAAAAAGTTTGCGTACCCCTGATAATTTTCATGATTTTAGTTTATAAATCATTGGTTGTTCAGATCAGCAACTTGAGTTAAATATATCATATAGCAGATGAACACCGTGATATTTGAGAAGTAAAATGAAGTTTATAGGATTTACAAGCAAGTGTGCAGTAATTATTCAAACAAAATTAGGCAGGTGCATAAATTTGGGCACCCCAACAGAAAAAGTACATCAATATTTTAGTAGATCCTCCTTTTGTAGAAAATAACAGCCGCTAAAACGCTTCCTACAGCTTCCAGTCTGGATTCTGGTTGAAGGTGCTTTGGACCATTCTTCTGTAGAAAACATCTCCAGTTCAGTCAGGTTTGATGGTTTCCCGAGCATGGACAGCCCCACATTTTCAGTAATATTCATGTCTGGGGACTGAAGATGGCCATTCCAGAACGTTGTACTGGTTCCTCTGCATGAATGCCTTAGTAGATTTTGAGCAGGGTTTGGGGTCGTTGGTCTCGGTGCAACTTTGTCACTGATTCTTGAACATTGTTTCTCAAGAATCTGGAGATATTAACTGGAATCCATGCGACCCTCAACTTTAACAAGATTACTAGTACCTGCACTGGCCACACAGTCCCACAGCATGATGGAACCGCCACCACAATTTTACTGTGGGTTAGCAAGTGTTTGTCTTGGGATGCTGTGTTCTTTTTCCGCTCCTTGTTATGTCCAAAATAACTCAATTTTAGTTTCATCAGTACATAGCACTTTATTCCAAAATGAAGCTGGATTGTCCAAAATGTGCTGTAGCACACCTCAAGTGACTCTGTTTGTGGCGTGTCTGCAGAAAAGGCTTCTTCTGCATCACCCTCCCATACAGCCTCTCCTTGTGCAAAGTGCGCTGTATAGTTGAACGATGAACAGTGACACCATCTGCAGCAAGATGAGGTTGTAGGTCTTTGGAGGTGGTCTGTGGCTTGACTATGACTGTTCTCACCATCCTTCGCCTCTGCCTATCTGAGATTTTTCTTGGTCTGCCACTTCGGGAGTTCCCTTAACTAGAACTGTGCCTGTGGTCTTCCATTGCCTCACTATGTTCCTCACAGTGGAAACTGACAGCTGAAATCTCTGAGAGAGCCTTTCCCTTTCCCTGAACCATGATGTTGAACAACCTTTGTTTTCAGGCCATTTGAGAGTTGTTTTGAGGCTCCCATGTTACCACTCTTCAGAGAAGATGCAAAGAGGAGAAAAACTTCCAATTGGCCACCTTAACACTTTCTCATAGTTGGATTCACTTGTGTATGTAGATCAAGGGTCAATGAGCTTACAAAACAAATTTTGTGTTCCAATAATTAGTGCTAAAGGTATTCAAATGACAAAGGTGCCCAAATTTATGCACCTACCTAATTTTGTTTGAATAATTACTGCACACTTTCTGTAAAACCTATAAACTTAATTTCACTTCTCAAATATCACGGTGTTCATCTGCTAATGATATATTTACCTGAAATTGCTGAGCTGGACAACCAATGATTTATAAAGAAAAATCATGAAAATTATCAGGGGTGCCCAAACTTTTTCATACGACTGTATAGTTTCCCATGGGGTATCTAAGCAGGTGGCCTGTCAATCAAAATTATATCTCATCTCAAAGGGTGAGGACGACCATGACTTGTCTAAGATGTACAAACAATCAGTACATTAAGAAAAACAAACTTACTACTGTATCTCTAAACTGTAGCAGAAGAGGGACACAGTTATGTGTGTGTACGTGCATTGTACGTGGACAGGCTGTAAATATATTATAGTTGAACTATAGAATTTACTATTTTGGCATAACCATACAATGTATTTGAGTATGATAGTAAGTGGGATTTGTATTAGTGATGATAATTTGATGGTAAAATTAAACAATTATATATAAAAGGATGTGTGGGAACCGACGCCACAATTAAAATCTGGGCAAGGGAATTGGGCAGCTTTCAGGAGAAAAACAACCCAAGGTCAGAGATAACAGACCTGGGTAGGGGAGGAGATTCTCTGGGGTTTGGAGATCAATTGTGACATAATGTCTAGATTTAACGTACTGAACAGTATATAAAGAACGTGAGAACTGTTGATCATTGGCATCTTTGCATCGGTGTTATGATGTGTGGTTGTCCTTATTGCCTGTACTCATGAGTGGATGTAATAAATGGAATAAACTTGTCAGTTTCTCCAGTGAAACTTTAATTCGGCTTGAGTGTGATTTTTCTTCAAGTGAGCAGAATGTATTCTGTCAAAAAAACGTGACACAACCTTATAAAAAGAGTTAAATAAACCTTTACTCTCATGTCAACTCTAGGTTTAAAAAAACATTCTAGCGTGCATGCAAGTAACACATATTCCCTTCTATAACTCAGCTTTTAGATAATTCTTAATGTATAGGCTTAAAGTGTGATTCTGTTAGGAATATGTTTAGAATAAATGCTAATGTCCCAAACCAGCTTCACAACACAAAAACACATAAATTAAACAGAGTTTAAACAATAGCATATAGTTGAGAGCTTGCAAATGTAGCTAGTCTGAAGGAATAAAACCTGCATCAGCAAAGTGCTGCTTCTATATGAATTTTAACACAAAAACTGGCTTTATTGTCAATACAAACATTTAAAAGTAGCTAGTCAACAATTTTTTTGAGAATAGTAATACTGTAATATTGAAAAAAAAAAAAAACTTACCAGTCGCCAAATCGAAGCCCTTATCCCTTCCATTGCTGGTTGGTCTGTGGCCGTATATGGCATCCATTAGCGAAAACCACTTTTTCTGTTTGAACCACTCCGTCCATTGTGGTCCTTGATGGCCCTATAATCGCTTGATCGCTTTAAAATTTCTTCAGTTTTTCTCAGCACTATAGCGAACTGTCCTCTGATATTAGCTCAGAGATCAGACAACGTTTTCTCGATCTGTGTAGCACCGTCCAGTTCCCTCTGTATTCTTTTATCAGCGACTAAAACTAGGTTTGCACCTCTTCAACAGACAAAGGCGTAATTCTGCACTGACTCTGATCAAAACAAATACAAACTCTTCAATGGAGATTTCACAAATGACAGTATTTGTCGCGTGAGAGCGCTCTCCAATTTTTGTATGTCACGGCTTAGTACCTTCTCGGCTTGCTTGGAACTGCGACTGAGCAAGGACTGAAATAAGTACCCATTTCCAGGTATCAGGTACAAGGTACCAGATTTATGTAATGGAAATGCAAAAAAGTCGTGCCGAATCGTGTCGGGTCGAGTAGGTACCTCATATTGAAAAAGATATTTAGAGTCGCCTATGACCAGAGCTCTTTCAACAGGCTGCTCAGTAGGTGTTTCACTGAGGAGGGTAAACCTGTTTGACACATGAACAAGTAAAGAGTGGAACTCTGGTGGTCTAGCCTTAGACTTAGACTCTGTCACCAAACCGTCACCCACTTGGCCTGCTGCGAGGGCACTGCCGGAGCAGGGGCACCAACTACGCCTGTGGCATCCAGATATGCTAAGCTAGATGCTGAGCTAGCTCATGCCTGGCATGCCTGGCTCTAGCTAATGCCTGGATGTGTGTTTCTAAAATTTCCATCTTCTCCATCAGACTAAGAAACAAGCCTACACCCATCACAAATAAAATGTACAGTGATGGAGGGAAAATAGCTAAACATGCCACACTTGGCAGAGGGAACAAGCGCAGCAGATGCCATGTTAAATCAATGAACTAATGAAAGGTCCATACCACTATTATCTACTATACATCTGCTACTCCAGCTGCGTTTTTTAAAAACCTACCAGACTTGAAATTTAATACACCTACGGAGATCAATCATCTTGAGTGTGTAAATGACCCATTAGAATGTGTGCTTCGCTCAACCCTGGACACGATTGCTCCTGCTAGGGTCAAACGCATTAGGGAAAAAAGGCTAGCACCATGGTATAATGACCACACCCGTACCTTAAAGCAAACAACGTGGAGCCTAGAGAAATAGTAAATTGGAGGTGTTTAAGATTGTTTGGAGGGAAAGCATGGCCGAGTATAAGCATGCCCTCACTAAATCTAAAGCTGAATATTTTTCCTCAATCACAGAGAAAAATAAGAATACTCCAAGATTTCTTTTTAATACAGTCTCCAAATCAACAGAAAACCCTACAGAAAGTGATTCTCCCATTCTGTGTAATTTTAACAGTAATGATTTCATGACTTTCTTTAATGATAAGATTAACACTACACTCTAGGCAAGAAAACACTAGGCATCAAACTCGATGCTCATCACATCACCAAACTATTCAGCAACCTTCCAGATGCAGCACTAGTGAAGACATCTGTTAATTATTTGGAAATCAAGACTAGAATCTTTTGCTTTTATCTTTTACTAATACTGAACTATCCGCACTGATCGCTCGCTCTAAAGTCATCACCCATGTTTATTAGATCCAATTCCTACACGTTTACTCTCAAAGAAGTGATACCTAGTATTATAGAGCCAACTGCTAGTTATTTTAAATTCATCCCATTACCTTTGCTTATGTGCCAAAGGTCTTTGTGTCCCATTTATTTGGAAAAAACCACATGATTAAAAAAATTAAAAAGCCAATCTCGACCCTTGTGTGATATCTAGTTATATTGACCAATTTCAAATCTACCGTTTCTGGTCCAAAATCTTAGGGAAAAAGCCATCTATCAGCAGCTCTGCAGTTACCTCCAAAAAGGAATGGTATTTATGAAAAACATTTCAGTCTGGGTTCAGGCCCCCATCATAGTACTGAAACAGCACTAATTAGGGGTACTAAATGACTTGTCAGTGTCTCAGATAAGGGATGTGTTTCTTTTCTTGTTTCTGTTTAGATTTAAAAAGCGCAGCATTTGACACTATAGATCATTGATGTTTTACTAAACAGACTAAAAAATACTGCAGGTATTAAGCAATTGGCACTTTCCTGGTTTAAATCCTACTTGACCGACCAGTTCCAGTTTGTTCATGTAAATAATCTATGCTCTAAGCTCTCAAAAGCGATGTATGTCAGTGCTTGGCCCGCTTTTATTCTCTCTGTACATGCTGCCACTAGGCTAAGTTATTTTTTAAACATGGCATTAGTTTCCACTGCTATGCAGATAATACACAACTTTACATATCAGCCAAACCAAATGACAATTTTACAATCAACAAAATTGAGGACTGTGTAAAGGAAGTAAATGATTGGATGTGATTTAATTTTCATTTACTTAACTCGGATAGAACTGAGGTTCTATTAGTGGGACCCAAGGCTATGAGAGGCAGGTTGGCTACATCTATCCTAAATCTAGATGGTTGTTCAGTATTGCCCAGTCCGTCTGTAAAAAACTTAGGGGTCACATTTGATTCAGATCTCTCCTTTGATGCCCACATTAGCAGCATCACTTGAATTGCTTTCTTTCAATTACGTAATATCGCTAAACTTGCTAAACTAATGATGTGGAGAAACTGGTTCATGTGTTTACAACCTCAAGGTTGGATTACTGCAATGCCTTACTTACTGCATGCTCTAGTAAATCTATAAATAAACTTCAATTAGTTCATAATGCAACTGCTCGAGTGCTAACTCGACCTAGAAAATTTGATCATATCAGTCCTGTTCTATCATCACTGCACTGGTTACCAGTTAAATTCCACATTGACTAGAAAATGCTTCTTGTAACATATAAAGTTCTACATGGCCTGGCCCCACATTATCTGAGTGACCTCTTAGTCTTACAATCCAATTCGTTCTCTGGGTGCAAGACTTGTTTTAGTTCCTAGAATTAAAAAAGTCACAGCAGGGGGAAAGGCTTTCTCATACATGGCCCCCCAACTATGGAATAAACTTCCCACTTTTGTTCATGACTCAGACACTCTACAAAGTCCAGGCTAAAGGCATACTTATTTACACAGGCTTTTGACTAGATTTAGACTGGGATGTAAGGCTGGGGTTACTGGGGCTAGAGTCTGGCATCATGTCTGGCCTGTCTGCCTTGTCCGTTAGCCGGGAGTGTCGAGTGGGCGGTCTGGCTGAACTGGGCTCTGGTCCTCTTGATCTTGATTTGTGCATCCTTGCCTTAGAATAAGGGCAGAGCTGGGAGTTCATAGTCAAAGAGTCTTATGGTGATCAGAGACGTTGGGCTGCTGTCTTCTGCCTCCCGTGGGGTTGCCATGTCTCATGTGATCCCTCTTGGCTGTATTACCTTTCAGTTCTCCCCTTTCTAGCTACGCTGCTATAGCTAATGCTGCCGGGGTCTCATGCTACACATGGCATCAGTGATTGTTCATAGACACTGTGCTCTTAATCAATAACTAATTACAGTTTTTGTTTTCTCTCAAAGCTGTGTTCCTGTACCAGCTCCTGTCCCACACATGATGTTCATCCGCTTCAGCTCCAGCCCCAAAATACCTGGGCCACACCAGAGGGCAGTAACTCTCTCCCTCCTCTGATTGGCTGGGGACGAAGTTCCGCCAAGGACTTTCCTGCTTAGATTGAAGATCCTAGAGTGACTCAGGGCATTTTTTTGCAGAAATAAACAAATTTAATCTGTTACCATTACTAAAATTTTCCACATAAAATCGCTTCCCATAATAAAATCAGGACACCCATGACAGTATGCACACCAAATCTGAAATGAATCAGATGAAGATTTTTCTAGCTGTATAGCTGCGCTTGGTGAGAAAGGGACTGTTTCTGTTGTAAAATGGTGAGGTGCGACACCATAGTGTCACTTTGGGCATGTGGTTATCATCATGACCATAATACCCGATAATCTATGATGTGTTTGAAGTGTAAAGCAATATATGACACATTCTTATTTGTACGACAAGATTCTTTGTTGCACCAATCCATCATCTTACAAGATATAAAAAGTCAGCAACATATTCACATTTATAGCAAATGTGACATGAATTTAAGTCAAGTTTAAAAATGCATTACATGTGCAAATGCACAAAATCCAAAATAACTCACTTTTTGTTGGGTGTGGTAGTATTTGAAATGTATTTAGTCTTAGGGAGACATACATGTCTTCAAAATTAGGTGCATGTAGGTGCAGCTATGTGTGCCAGATCACATGACCTAATGACATTCAATTATATATCTTATTCCTTTGCCACATCCACGGTCAAGCCTCTGTCTCTGACTAGCAGTAGCCTTAAGGAAGTGCCAGATCCCTTGCATCTTCACTGCTCAAACTGTCATTTACTTATTTAAATATTTACTGACTGCATTTATGCATAGAGACCCTGTACTGTATTCATTATCGACATGGAAGCTGAGCTATATGTTTCCTTAATCCTGTGAATCCCAAAATCCTGTGAGCACTGATGAAGGATGGCTAACTGTACAACAACAGATGAGCTCCTGTCTCTAACTACAATGTGAAGCAGTATACATGGTTAAACAATATGATAAATGTTAAACAGCAGTGCCGAGAATGATCCACCACCCACATATTACCTGATTTATCATGGTCCTATGGGACATCTAACACCAGACAAACCATAGATATGATAAAACAGGTGTGTTTTAAGGTTAGTTAGGTGAACACAGACAGAGATTTAGATTGTTGAATTTGCAGTGGTAGAAAATTCCAGAGGCATGGAGCAAGTACGGAGAAAGCTCGATCACCAAAGTTATGGAGGTTGGAAGAGGGAGTGGTAAGTAGTCTAGTTGTATTAGATCTGGGTGTGCACAGGTTTGTAGGTCAGATAATTAGGAAGGAGCAAGATTATTGACAGCTTTTATGTCAGCAGAATAATTTTATAATCAATGCAGAATTTTACAGGAAGCCAATGGAGGTTTTGGAGAACTGGCATCATTTGGTAATGTGACCGGGTGTGAGTGAGGAGATGAGCAGCAGAGTTCTGAACCATTTGAAGTTACTGGAGTACATTAACGGCAGGTATAGCTAATCCCTGCAAGGTATTAGAGAGTTGTAATTTAGGTGGCTAGAAAATTACATTTACGTCTCTCCTGTTCCTTCCTCTCCCACGTTATACCATGTTATGTATTGGTTCTCTCGGAGATGGGATTTGATATAAATCTTGACGAAGTCCATTACCAGTCATTCCCAGCCAGTCCTCACTAAACATTTTGGGCCTACCAGGTCTGTCTGGCAGATGGTGATCAGTTGACAGCTCAGCCCTTCTATACCTGAGTATCCAGACCATATGACCTCAGGTCAGATCACCTGAGGCCATATGACAAAGTTGATTATTAACCTCTGACCCAAGCAGCTCTGGTACAAAGTGTACTATCTTGTGTTTGAACAAGCTTCTTCCCAAATCACCCCTCTCCAGGTTTCAAAACCATTGCCAATATGAACATTGAAGTCCTCCAAAAAAAAAAAACCCGATGGAATCGATGCTTGGAATCAGTGCAGAACTCCACCCACTATGTTCAAGAAAGCCGAATATTCTGTCTGAATCCAACTGCTGTTGGGTTCATATGGACTAGGTTGTGAAAAACAAAAAAACAATACAAAAAAAACGGATACAACAATATTTCCTGATATACTACATTAATTTTTAGCTCGAAATATCGATTTTCTTTTTTAAGGAGGAAAAAACACATTTTAAATGGAGTGTAAACTACAATCTCCACTCCTGTAGATGTAGTAGTACAGCGCTTTGACTCAATTTGTCCACTGAATTATTAATGTGATGTGATGTATTAAGACGACTCAGTACATTGTAACTTGTATTTCAGCTGTTTTTATATTTTCAGTGAACTCGCAATATATAGCAGTATGCAACGTTTTTGCAATGTATCATGATATGATCATACTTTGACCCATGTATCGTGATATGTATTGTATCATGAAGTCCTGAAGTGATATCATTAAGTTTTTTATTTATATGTTTTTATTATATTCTATGTATTTATGTGGTTTCATTATGTTATATATTATTATATTAATTTTTTTATTAGATGAAATTTACATATAACTACATATATCTACATATATATCTATATGTAGATATATATTACATTTTTCTAGGCTGCAGTGGAGGTAAGTCTTGGAGATTTAATGCCACTGTGGCAATAGGCTTGCTCAGTTGGAGCTGCAGAGGGCTAGATATTTGTAAAGCTGGTATGAGACAATGCTCTGTTGTAAAAAGCAGTACAGAAATGAACACCTGACATTAATAATAACAGTCATAAAACCCCTTACAGAAACAATATTTATCTACAACATCAAACATTGCTTCACAGTATAAAATCAGGAAACACAAAAGGTGTCATCTGATTCACTTCAGATTTGGTGTGCATGAAGTTATGCACACCAAATCTGAAATGAATCAGATGAAACCTTTTGCAACTATATGGCTGAAATCTGTGAGGAAGGCACTCTTTTTGTTGTGAGATGGTGTTGCTATACCATAATTTCACTCTGGGCACACTCTGGTTATCACTGTAACTATGCTAACCAATAACCTGTAAAGTTGGCAACATAGTGACATTATTGAAACAGTTAATCTAATAAGTTAGTGTGATTCTGGGCTTCTGAGCTTGTGGATTCCATCCTAAATATGACTCCAGTGCTTACTCACTAATTACACAGTGGATTATGTTACAATGGGTTCTGTTCTGTTGGGGTACTTTTCAAATCCAATAATTATATAAATTACACTACAGCTATTAATTAATTGTGTGCAATCTCGTATGTTTAATTATATTATATTGCTACATATTTACACATTTTTGACTTGATAAGTAGGCCAATATAGACTACTTGGAAATGGGTTGTGAAGTCTCTGTATTCTGTACAGTCTAAGTGTTCCATTTTATTTCTATATTGGCTATAATCTGTGAATAATAATACATGCCAATAAAGTAAATACCACTGTAACTTTCCTCACTTTCCTCTTTGTTTTGCATGACTAAAATCAGAAAAAGCAGCCTCTGGGCAGGCTTCTAGCATGGACGTCCTCGGCACTGGCACGAGCACTAACATCCTTGGAGCTATTAAAAACCTACCAGACTTAAAATTTAATACACCTACGGAGATAAATCATCTTGAGTGTGTAAATGAGCAATTAGAATGTGTGCTTCGCTCAACCCTGGACACGACTGCCCCTGCTAGGGTCAAACGTATTATGGAAAAAAGGCTAGCACCATGGTATAATGACCACACCCGTACCTTAAAGCAAAGAACACGGCATTTAGAGCGCAAGTGGAGACATAGTAAATTGGAGGTGTTTAAGATTGCTTGGAGGGACAGCATGGCAGAGTACAAGCATGCCCTCACTAAAGCTAAAGCTGCATACTTCTCTTCAATCATAGAGACAAAATAAGAAATAATCCAAGATTTCTTTTAATACAGTCTCCAATTAAACAAAAAAACCCACAGAGTGACTCTCCCATTCTGTGTACTTTTAACTAGTAATGATTTTTCATGACTTTCCTTTAATGATAAGATAGAAAACATAGGCATAAAACTCAATGCTCCTCACATCACCAAACTGTTTCAGGCAACCTTCCAGATGCGCAACTAGTGAAGACATCTGTTTCAATTAGCCGTAAATCAAGATTAGAAATCTTTTACCACCCAATTACTATACTGAACTACTATCCGCACTGATCAGCTCGTCTAAGTCCCAACATGTTTGTTAGATCCAATTCCTACAACGTCTACTAAACAAGTATTACCTAGTGTTAGAGCCAGTTTTAGATTTTTTAAATCAGCTTACCTTAGGTTAGGTGCCCGAATCCTTTAAGTCTGCCGTATATCAACCACTGATTAAAAGCCAATCTTTACCCTTGTGTTATATCTAATTATAGACCAAGTTTCAAATCTAAACCGTTTCTGTCAAAATCTCCGAAAACTGTTCTATCAGCCAGCTCTGTATTCAACCTCCAAAGGATGAAATTTATGAACATTTCAGTCTGGCTTCAGGCCCCATCATAGTACTGAAACGCATTACTTAGGGTACTTAATGATTGTTAATGCCTCAGATAAGGATGTGTTTTTCTTTTCTTTTCTGTTTTAAATTTAGTGCAGCAATTGTGACACTATAGATCAGATGTTTTTACTAAACAGACTAGAACATTCTGTAGGTATTAAGGATCATCACTTTCTTGGTTTATAAATCCTACTTAACTGACCGGTACCAGTTTGTTCATATAATAATCTAAGATCTAAGCTCTCAAAAAGTGAGTATGGCGTGCCTCAGGGTTCAGTGCTTGGCCGCTTTTATTCTCTTCTCTGTACAATCTTCCCTATGCTCAGGTATTCGTAACATGGCATTAGTTTCCCCTGCTATGGCGATGATACACAGCTGTACATATCAGCCAACCTAAATGACAGCCTTAACATCACACAACACTGCGGACTGTGTAAAGGCAATAAAGATTGGGTTATTTAAATTTTCTCTACTTACTCAGATAAACTGAGGTGCTATTGTGGGACCCAAGGCTTGAGAGACATGTTAGCTGACATCTATCCTATCTAGATGGCTGCCAAGTATTGCCAGTCCTTCTGTAAAAACTAGGGTCACATTATTCAGATCTCTCCGTTGAATGCACAAATTAGCAGCATCACTCGAATTGCTTTCTTTCAATTATAACGTAATATCGCTAAACTTAGAAATATCCCCTCTCTTTTAATGTGCAGACAAACTTTTCATGCCTTTATTAACCTCAGGTTGGATTACTGTAACCCTTACTACTGGAGGCTCTAGTCAAATCTATAAATAAACTTCCCAAGTATTTCGAAGTAGCTGCCGCGTGCTAATCGAACTAGACAATTGATCATATTCCCTCCTGTTCTATCATCACTGCACTGGTTTTCCAGTCAAATTCCGCATTGATTACAAAATACTTTCTTATAACTTCTAGAGCTCTACATGGCCCTTTGGCCCACTTAATCTGAGTGACCTCTTAGAGTTTGTACAATCCACACTCGTCTACTTCGTTCGCAGGTGCAGACTTCTTTTAGTTGCCCTGAATTTTAAAAATCACAGCAGGGAAGCTTTCCTCATACTGGCCCCCAACTATGGAATAACTTCCCACTTTTCGTTCGAGATTCAGACACCCTCCAAAGTTTTAGTCTAGGGCTTAAAGACATACTTATTTACGCAGGCTTTTTGACTAATTTAAGACCAGGTTTGCATGGGTTTGGGTTGCTGGGGCCCAGAGTCTGGAGTCAGTCTGGCTGGCCTGCCTGCCTTGTCCGCTTGCCGGAGTGTCGGGTGGGCCGGTCGGTTTACTCGGCTTCGGTCTCGTGTCTTGACTCATGCATCCTTGCCTTCAGAATAAGGGGCAGAGCTGGGGGTTCAGAGTCAAAGAAGTCTTTGGTGATCAGAGACGTTGGGTCGCTGTCTTCTTCTGCCGCTCGTGGGGTTGCCAATTTTCTCATGTTATCCCTCTTGGCTTGTGTTTCCTACCAGTTTCTCCTCCTCTTTCTAGCTTTCTAGCTATGCGGCTATAGCTAACGGCCTGCCGGGGTCTCATCCACACTTGGCATCTAGTGATTGACATGGCATCAGTGGATTGTTACTAAACACTGTGGGCTCTTAATCAATAAACTAAATCATTTTCTGTTTTCCTCTCCGAGCTGTGTTCCGGCAGTTTCCGGCCCCACCATGAAGTACATCTGGATGGATCTCCACTGTGCATATTCACATGTTCTTCGACCATGACTCCATGACTTTAGTCTCGCTCTTCGCTTTATCATCATACCCGAGCCACTTCAAATGTCGATGTGAATACCGTTCACATTTTTTTTTTCGAACTTTGCCTTCCATGAACTTTAGTTTTCGCTCTTTCGATTTATCATCATACCCGATCCACTTCATGTCGATGTCATACTTCACATTTTATTCGAACTTTGACTCCATGACTGGAGTCTCGCTCTTAAGATTTTATCAATCTATGCGCCCAAGGAGGTTGGGTCCCTTTTGAGTCCTTGGTCCTCCCAAGTTTTCTGTCCTAGAACTAGGAGTTTTTTCCGTGCTACTGTCGCCTACGTCTTGCTCAATTTGAGATTGGACGTAGTTTCTTAGGAAGATATCTAAACTGTAAAGTTGCTTGAGACCAGCTCCATTGTAAAAAGCGCTATATAAATATCTGACCTTGATGACTTGACTTGACTAATGTCTTGCTCAGTATGGAACAACAGGACTTTCAAAACTCGAATACGCCTAATTACAAGTCTTGCGCTGTTATTGACACAAACAGCACTTCAATTTGATACGGGGCTAAAAACGTGATCAGGTATGAAATTAAGGGTAACGTGTGACATCAGCACACAGAGCTAACACACTTAGGTACAGAACTATGGGGTGCTACGAATGTTACTCGGTACGTGGCTACGTTTGCTCCGGCAAGTTCAGATTACGAACCATGAGGCGCATCCTACTCTGGTAGAGAGCTATCGTGCTCAGGTAAGAGCTTGATGATGCTAATGGCTCATGTATGAAGCTAATTAATTAGGTAATGGGCCTAACCTGCTCAGTTCTGAACACTAACGGGCGCGCGTGCCTCAGATACGGTGCCAGTGGCGCTAACGGTGCAAATACAATGGGGCAAAAAAGTCTTTAGCCCCAGCCACTGACTGGGGCAAGTTCTCCTACTTAGAAGATGAGAGAGGTCTGTAATTCATCATATAGCTCCAGTTTCAAATATGAGAGACAAAATAGAAAAAAATCCAGGAAATTCACATTGTCAGGATTTTTAAACAAGCATTAAATAATTGGTCATTTATGTGTGGAAAATAATATTTTGGTCAATAACAAAATTCACTCCCATACTTTGCAACATAACCTTTGTTGGCAATGACAGAGGCAAAACCTTCTTGTAAAGTCTTCCCCAGGTTTGGCACACACTGTAGCTGGTATTTTGCCCATTCCTCCATGCAGATCTCCTCTAGATCAGTGATGTTTGGGCTGTTGCATTGGGCAACAACATGCTTTCACCAACCTCCCCTCCACAAATTCCTATGGGTTGAGTTCTGGAGACTGGCCTAGCCACCCAGGCCTTAAAATTCATTTTACGGAGCCACTCCTTTGTTGCCTTAAGCTATGTGTTTGGGATCATTGGTCCAATGCTGGAAGACCCAGCCACATTCCTCTTCAATGCTCTCACTGATGGAAAGGAGGTTTTGGCTTAAAATCTCACAATACAGACCCGGTGGGCCCCGTTCATTCTTCCTTAACACGGGATCAGTCCTTCCCTGTCCCCTCTTCAGAAAACGCCTCAAAGCATGATTTTTCCACCTCCATTGTTCACAGTATGTATGGTGTTCTTGGGATGCAAACTCAGCATTCTTTTCTTCGCCAAACACAAGTTGGAGTTTTTCACAAAAAATTTCATTTTGGTTTAATCTGACCACATGATATTCTCCCAATCCTCTTCTGGATCTCCATATGCTGCTCTGGCAAACTTCAGACGGCCTGGAACAGGGAACACACCTGCACTGCAGGATCCCTCTCTGTGTAGTGTTTTACTGATGTAGCCTTGTTACTTTGTCCCAGCTTCTTGAGGTCATTCATCAGGTCCCTCCGTGTACGTCTTGATTTTTGCTCACCGTTCTCATGATCATTTTGACCCCACGGGAATGAGACTTGTGGTGGGGCCCCAATTCGAGGGAGATTATCAATGTCTTGTATTTCTTACATTGCTCCCACAGTTATTTTATTAACACCACCTGCTTTCCTATTGTAGATTCACTCTTCCCAGCCTGGTGCAGGTCCTACCAATTTTCTTCCTGGTGTCCTTCGACAGCTCTTTGGGTCTGGCCATGGTTTGAGTTTTGGAGTCCCTGACTGTTTGAGGCTGTGGACATGTGTCTTTTATTAACAGATAACGAGGCAAACGTACCATTAATACAGGTAATGAGTGGAGGAGACAGAAGAGATTCTAAGGAAGACCGTTTACAGGTCTCTGAGAGTCAGAAAATCTGCTTTTTTTGTGGTGACCAAAAACGTATTTCCACCATGATTTACAATTAAGTTCTTTAAAAAAAATCCTAAAATGTGATTTTCTGGAGTTTTTTGTCATCTTGTCTCTCATAGCTAAAGTTACCCTATGAGAAAATTACAGACCTCTCTCATCTTCAAGTATGATAACTTGCACATCAGTGGGCTTACAAATACTTTTTTGCCCACTTATGGATGCTAACTATTCAGGTATGGAGCTATCACGGGCTCAGGTACGAACTAAGGTGTGGCGTGCTCGGATATGGATACAGGTGGGCACTAACGTTTCAAAATATGGAGCTAACGGACTCGGGTACAGAGCTACATGCCCTCAGGCGTGTTTGCGCTAAACGGCTCATCTTCAGAGCTGAGACGTTGCAACTGTGCTCAGATATTGACCTATGGAGCACTAACTGGTGCTTGACCAATTCCCTCCTACAGCTGGTGAGATGGGGATCCTGCAAATTACTGCCAAATGACGGCACATGCGGGCGCCTGGTGAACTCCTGCTTCCCTATAGCAGGGAGACCAAACCTCTCCCACAGTTTCTCAAAAAGCTGGTCACTGGTCCTCAAAACTAGCTGAGACCAGTTCGCAAACAGCCCAGTGCAGCACTTCGCCTATAAGATGCCGATTCACAAAAACCGAACACTCACATTCGGAATAGTGGGGGAATTGGTGTAAGTACACAGAACACTGACGAAAAATTCACCGCATAGACGGGGGTTACCATAAAATTTTTCCGGCAGATCGACTGACCGAACCGGGGTAGTGCTGTAACCTGCCTTCTCCATGTTTATGGCGGGGAATTCTGTAACGTCGGGGTGTGTTCGGGAAGAATGGAGACGAGTTCAGGCTCTTAACAATAAACAAAGGGTTTATTTATAACAAAACAAAAACCAATATAACCAATGTAACCATAAACGAAAACCAATGTATATAACAAACATGCGACACCCAGCAAATAAACAGAACTAAGGAAGCCAAACCAAACGGCTAACTGAAGGCAACCCGTGGACAAAACCGTAAACTAAACAGGGCCGAGGCCAAACAAACGCGGGCTTACCGCAACACGAGTGGTCCTCGGGCAAACTGGAGCACAAGTAAGCAGTCCAAAGCAGTTGTAGCCACAGACACAAGTAATCCAAAGCGAACAGGAGCAAACATGAGTAATCCACAGTGAATGGGAGCAAACACAAGTCATGCAGAAGCGGTCATAGCCGCACACACAAGTTATCCAGGAAGTGGTTGTTACCGCAAACACGAGTCATACAAAAATGGTCTTAACCACAAACATGAGTTATCCAGGAAGTGGTTGTTACCGCAAACATGAGTCACACAGAAGCGGTCTTAAGTTTTCCAGAAGCAGGGTGAATCCCATCCTTCGAAGGACGCGGTCTACGCGGTCTATGAAGGTGTGTCCTTGGAAGGCTGGGTAGACCGCGGCAAAGGCTGAACCGAAATGAGACGGTCTACTCTGCATTGGATTTCCTGTTTGCGTCACAGAACCACCCGCCCGCACCGTATCACAAAACAGCAATCATTGTTATAACAATGGAGCCAGAAATTTTGAGTTTAATTTATATGCTGTTTTTGGGTTTTCAATTATTGCAGGAGAAGCTTCACTGCAGTTCACTGGCATTCATTTTCCCTCAAGCAGTTTAATAAAGGTCTCCGTTTGCTCCTTGCTCCCTAAAACCAACAAAAAATGTTGCGCTTGCTTTTTAACATTACCTAGTCTAGTTTTTAAATTCTTTAATAACGTAATATTCCTCAGCCACCATGTCCGATATTGCCTAAGTTCCCCTCATGTGCATTCACCTCGGGATAATGCCTAGGTCGCGAAGGATGTTATCTTCGTTTTCAGGGAAGAAGGACGCATTTGTTGGTCGCGCCCGAAGGAGCCTTCGGAATGGGACGTCTATTGCCGCGCCGCTATGGACCGCAATCGATCTTCAAATGGCAGCCGTCGAAGGACGCACCCCTTGAAATGGGATTCACACCCGCATTCCATTGCTGCGCACACGAGTTATCCAGGTGCTCAAGCCTTTGATAACGACGCATCCCGGATTCCGCCCCTCGAGCAAGGAGTGGCGGTAATATGCCGAGGTCTGGGGCGATCCATATAATACACCCGAGTTAACCTTTGCAGGCAATGGTAAAGCAGTTTACGTGTTGGAACAGAACAGTGGCTTGTTGTCCTGGTACAGTTTATTTTGGGACGGACACAGTAGGCCATTGTCTGGTTACTCTGCTGACACAGAACTAACAATACACTTGAATCCGTACTAGCATTTCTTGGGGGGAGCCACCTCCCCAGTTGCCATTTACTTTCAGTTCCAATCTCAAAATTAAATGTTATTTACATTTTTCAAATATTGTTGAACAATTCATCACCTGCACACCAAGTCACAAATGATGAATCTGAACTCCTAATAAAACAGTGTTGGTGTGAATGTTATAGGGAATAGACGGTTATGGTGTAGTAGAATGTACTTACTTCCAGCCTCCCTTAAGCACTCTGATGGTGATTATGAACCACACAAAATCTTAACATTTTAGACACTTCTTCAGCAATCTGTCATAAAAATGACCAGGTTGCATCCTTACGTCAATGACCACTGCAAAATATAAAAAATACTAATGATTATTTCCTAACTAACTTCCCAGTTGACTACAATCTCATGTTTTGAAAACCTCTTTTCAAATTTCTGTAAGATTTCTGTTTTTTCTTCTCTAAATAAAATAAATGAATAAATGTTTGCTTGATTAGCATATGAAAAAACATTAAACATAGAAAATGGCATGTGCATAAGCAGTACATTTCCAGATTATTCCCAGTGTTTATGATTTTGGTAAGGTCCTCAGAACATAATTTCTCTAGGCCTTTAATTCATCAAGTCAGGTGAGAAAATTCCAGTTTAATAAAATTGTCAGAGATTTAGAGATCTAAATTAAAGAAATTAAAAAAGCACCATGAGAAAAGAAAAAAAAATAATTAGATTCAGTAACAACAGTGATCAGATTCAACAAGCTCTTGCTACTGCACAGTCCCTCTGCTGTAGTTTCTGTGTTTTTCTTTATTGTTACATCTACCTCTACAGTACAGTATTCTTAGTGAAAAAAAATTCTCATGGGTCCTAAAAAGGTTATGGATTACAGAGCCCAACTTAACGGAACCGAATCCTCTGGTATACAGGCTGCAGTTAGTGTTATCAGCTATGCTAAGTACCGCCATGTTCAGCAATAGAGTAAGTGTTTTGCTTTTCCTTTACACTTTCAATCCATTACTCCCTACATTTCTTCTTGAGATTTTTTCACCCCTTATTATAAAATAGCTTTGGTGTTTTAATTATTTTTGCCCACTGTAGGTTAATGCAAATCTTTTAATCTCAGCTGTTTTTTAAAGGTTGGCCACCACTATGATAAACGAATAGACTATATTACACTCATCGATGATACTCACATGGTCTACCAAAAACCATACGCCCCTACAGACCTTGTTGGAGACCACTAACACATCATTTGTGCAAAGCTCCTATGACTTTGGAGTCTTTCACCACCAGCAGGTGTGTGGTGAAGCCCACAGTATCAGCCGGGACTTCTCCCACCCCAGCCACACATTGTATAACATCATGCCATCCAGGATGAGTACAGCAGTAATCCAACCAAACCAGTCACTCAGGAACAGCTTCTTTTCCTCATCCATTAATCTACTCAACTCCTAGCCCACATCTGTTTCATGGCATTTTTTGTGAGGACGAGTTTGGTGACTTAACGAGGTTACCAAAAAATAAGACAGAATGATTTTCATACCTGATGCTTACAATTATGTTTTCTGAGCCCAGCCCTTTTGTTGATCAAACAATCACATTTACAATGTACATAAACATATATGTATATATACAGTTTTGTTCTCGTTCATTTACGCCCAGTTAAGAAATAAACGATTGGATTGACGACTTGCTTTCTGTGATGCCAAGCACATAATCCTGGCCTGCGATGAATAACAGCAGAATCTTTATAATGAACAGATTGTGAACAGATTGGTCTTTCAACTCTGCCGCCATCTCGTAATGGCCCCCTACCGGGCATTTATTTCAAGCCATATAAGACAGAGACTCTATCTCTTTTAAGTGGGAGAGCACCTATATATCCGAACTGAAAAATAAATTCACATTGAAAATCATATTTTCAAATCTCTGGTAACAACTAACATAAATGATTAACTGACCTGTGTTGTTGGATTCAGCAAAAAAAAAAAATTAAGGTTTTTCTGGCTCTATACGTATTCCAATATCGCGACAACACAAAGGGGCCAAGACTTGCAACCCCCAACCACCCCCTGACACTTTACTAATATGACGATTGGGTCTTTCTGTGACAGAGAGGGATTCTGTCTATACAGTCCCATTAATTGTTGTGAACCAGTTGACAGTCTACTTATGTTAAACATCTCTGATACATACAGAAGCTGTACATCATCCGGCATGAATGGAAGAATGGTTTTGTGGATGGATGAACCAAAATAGAACTTTTTGGTTTAAAAAAAAGCGGTATGTTGGGATAAAGCAAAAACACTGCATTCCCAGCATAAGAAATTTATCCAGACCAGAACTGGGGGTAAATTTATTTGAATATTTTTAAAGTATTTGTCTCTCACAGATCCTTATTTGGTGTCATTCTAATCAGCAATGCAGCTCTGTTTCTACACTGTTACGCTGCAGTGTGTAACATACAATGGTATGAAAAAGTTTGGCAACCCCTGATATTTTCATGATTTTAGTTTATAAATCACTTGGTTTTTCAGATTCACACAACTTGAGTTAAATATATCCATTAGAGCAGATGAACACAGTGATATTGAGAAGTGAAATGAGTTTTATAGGATTTACAGAAAGTGTGCAGTAATTATTCCATACAAAAATTAGGCAGGTGCAAATTTGTGGCACCCCACAGACAAAATTACACATCATATTTAGTAATCCCCTTTTGTAGAATAACGCCGCTAAACGCTTCCTACAGTTTCCAGTCCTGGATTCTGGTTTGAAGTGCTTTGCCTTCTTCTGTACGAAACATCTCCAGTTCAGTCAGGTTTTTCTGTTTCCGAGCATGGCACCCACATTTTCAGTAAATATTCATTCGGGGACTGAGATGGCCATTTCCCTAACGTTGTACTGTTTCCTCTGCATGAATTGCCTTAGTAATTTTGAGCAGGGTTTGAGTCGTTTGGCCCTCGGGGCAACTTTGTCCACTGATTTTGAACATTGTTCTCAAGAATCTGGAAGATATTAACTGGAATCCATGCGACCCTCACTTGAAAACAAGATTCCTAGTCCTGCACTGCCACACAGTCCCACAGCAATTATGGAACCGCCACCCAAATTTTACTGTGGGTAGCGATCTGTTTTGTCTGGATGCTTGTTCTTTTTCCGCTCCCTTGTTTAGGTCCAAATAAACTCAGTTTAGTTTTCATCATTAACAGCCTTTATTCCAAATGAAGCTGGAGTGTCCCAAATTGCTGTCAGCCCACCTCAGTGACTCTGTTTTGTGGCGTGTCTGCAGAAAAGGCTTCTTCTGCATTACTTCTCCCATACGCCGCTCCTGGTGCAAAGTGCGCTGTATAGTTGAACGATGAACAGTGACACCATCTGCCAGCACTGAATGAGGTTGGTAGGTCTTTTGGAGGTGGTCTGTGGCTTTGACTATGAACTGTTCTCACCATCCCTTCGCCTCTGCCTATCTGAGATTTTTCTTGGTCTGCCACTTCCGGAGTTTCCTTAATTAAGAACTGTGCCTGTGGTCTTTCCATTGCCTCACTATGTTTCCTCACAGTGGAAACTGACAGCTGAAAATCTCTGGAGATCTTTTCCCTTTTCCCCCTGAACCATGATGTTGAACAACCGTTTGTTTCAGGCCATTTGAAGAGTTGTTTTGAGGCGCCCCTGTTGCCCACTCTTCAGAGAAGATGCACAGAGAGAAAACTTCCAAGTGGCCACCATAACACCCTTTCTCATAGTTGGATTCCTGTGTATTTAGATCAAGGGTCCAGTGAGCTTACAAAAGAAATGTTGTGTTCCAATATTAGTGCTAAGGTAGCAAATGCAAGGGTGCCCAATTTATGCACCTGCTAATTTGGTTTTAATAATTACTGCCACTTTCTGTAAACCTATAACTTATTTCACTCCTCAAATATCACGGTGGTTTCAATCTGCTTATGATAAGATTTCCTGAAATTGGCTGAGCTGGAACCATGATTTATAAAGAAAAAATGATGAAAATTATTCAGGGGTGCCCAAACTTTTTCATACCACTGTACTCTCCCTTCCGGGGGAAGCCAGATTTCTTCTATCGGTATTCCTTGCAACAGTTTGTGAGCACTGAGTTCTGTACCAACCTCGTCAACATGGATCTGTGTCTCTGATCAGTCACTGTGCTCAGGTACTCTGCTACAGCGTACTGTTGATTTAGAGCCAGATAGCACTGCATCTTACTCTGTGCTGCAGTTTCTTTCTTCCAATGAGTGATGTAGTTTTGTTTTGTTGTGTTATAATTTGGTTTACTCTGATTGATCTGGGATTTTGGCTGGTCCTGAAGTGGTGTGGTGTTAGTGTGGGTTAGTAGAGTGTTAATGTGGGGTTGTGGGTTGAGGTTCAGTACCAGCTCTATGAAGGGACTTGGCACTTTGCGCAGCTCTTGGTATTGCAGGGCTTTAAAATGGTAAGAATCTGGATCGCTGCTTTTTACATGTAGCCAGTATTTGATGGATCTTTTTTGGATTTTCAGTAGTAGAGGAAATCTGCCCAATTCTGCTCTACATAAATTATGCGTATTTTTGTGAACTTGTAGAATTATTTTGCAGAATTCAGTGTGAGTGTTTATCCCATTTACTAAAGTTTTGGTTGGTGAGAGGTCCTCACACCTCACTCCCATACAGAACAATGGGTTCCATTACTGATGCATATAATTTGAGCCAAACTGAGCCAAACCGGTATTTGTACGAGGATTTCACGTTTTATTGACTGGAATGTTTTCTCTGTCAGTTCGTTTACAGCAGAACTGAAGTTTCCTTTGGAATTAATTTTTCGTCCTAAATAGTTATACTCTTTGCAGTTTTCTATTGTGTGTGCTCCTAAGGAGAAGAGTGTGTTTCCCTGAGATCTGTCTCTTTTCTGGAATGCAATCGGTATGGTCTTTTTCAGGTTGACTGTCAGGGCCCAGGTCTGACAGAACTGCTGCAGTAGGTCCAGGTTCTGCTGTAGACCCTGTGCAGTGTGGTCAGCAGGACCAGGTTATCTGCATACAGCAGGAACTTGATCTCAGAGTCATGCAGGGTGAGACCGGGGGCTGCAGAACGCTCCAACATGGAGGCCAATTCGTTAATGTAAATGTTAAATAGTGTTGGACTTAAGCAGCAGCCCTGTCTCACTCCACGCTCCTGAGAGATGAAGTTGGTCCTTTTGTTGCCAATTTTTATGCCACATTTGTTGTTTGTGTATATGGATTTTATGATGTCATATGTTTTACCCCCTACATCAATTTCACTTTATAAAATAAGCCTTGGAGCCAAATGGAGTCAAATGCTATTGAAAATCTATAAAACAAGCAAAGATTTGATTCTTCTTTTGGTTTACATACAGGTCAGTTGGTGCGTGTGGGGTGTAAATATGATCTGTGGTGCGGTGATTTGGTATAAATCCAATTTGACTTCTACTCAGGACACTGTGTTTCATAAGGAAGCTGATCATTCTGGAGTTGATAATGGTACAGAAGAGCTTCCCCAGGTTACTGCTCCCACAGATGCCCCGGTATTTGTTGGGGTTGAAACTGTCTCCACTCCTGAAAATGGATGTGATGAGACCTTGAGTCCAGGTGTCAGGGAAATAACCTACACTCAGAATCATGTTAAACAATTTGAGAAGGGATAACTGAAAGTTCTGGCTTGTGTTCTTTATTATTTCATTCAGTATGCCAACAGGTCCACTGGCTTTGTTTGGTGTGAGATTTTTAAATTTATCTTTAAGTTCCTGCTCTGTTATCTGATCGTCTAGAGGGTTCTGGAAGTCTTTTATAGCTGATGTGAGTATTTTGGAGCGTTTACAAGGATAGTGAGTGAGTGAGTGATCAGATGAGTGTGTTTGTGATTGATTGGGTGAACCTGTGTGTGTGTGTCTGTGTGTGTGTGTGTGTGTGTGTGAGTGTGAGTGTGAGTGTGAGGGGAGTCTGCTAACAGCGGTTAGCATGGCTGCCCAAAATGCCCGTTTGTTTGAAGGCTTGTCATGTCGACATGGTGAAGGTGGAATGCAGGGTGAGTGTGGAGGAAGCGTGCATGGCTGCTGGAGTTGTGGTGGGGCACAGTAATATAGTACACACAATAGCTCTTTTTTTAATTCTATGGAGAAGGCGTACCAACTGATACATAGTGGGATTGTGCTGAACAAGCAGTTTACTCCTGTTCAACCTCGTTGCATCCCAGCTAAAAAGATGATTTTATCACATGTTCCTCCTTTTATCAGAGATGAAAACATCTCGTTGGAGTTTGGTCATCTTGATCGTGCATGCTCTGAAGGGGTTAATAAGATAGCGAATGGGCTCAGGCCTGAGAGTGATGGGAAGTCTAGGCCTGTTGAAGCTGGGCCTGAGGTTCTTGTCTCCTCTGCAGCCATTGATAGCTTGGCCATGGAGGTGATGGAGACGGCAGAGGCTACTGTTGCTGCGAATGATACTTGTGGGGCTGTACCAATGGAAGGAGAGCCTTTAACAGTTGAATTTGAAAAGATGGAGGTGGGTATTGAGGAACAAGAGGCCCCTAATACTGACAAGCAAAAAGGAGAGGTAAGGGGTGAATTGGTTTAGATGTTTCCAACCAAAACAATAGTGCAAGCTCAAGACGAGATAGATGAAAATGATGATTTAGGGTTCCTTCTTTTAAAAGGAAAATGGTTGCTGAGGGGACAGGGAATAAGCAGGCCAAAACAGAGGTTCGTGTAATAGAGACTGATGGCTGTGAAAGTGATTCTTCAGAAAAGGTCTATCTTTCTGATTCATGCTGGGCTGTGTACACGCAAGGTGAAAATCTATCAATTCTTTACTCTACTAATGAGATTAAAAAATTCTTAAGGGTAACTAAAGGAAAAAGAGGTGTTAAGGTTAAACAGAGTTTTCCAGACAGCACACAGTTTATTCATGATGTAAAGTATTTCAGGACGGAAGGTTTATTCACTACACACTCTCACTACACCCACAGATTGAGAAAAATACTGACCAAAATTACTAAGACTAGTATTAAAGTTGATTCCTAGCATGTTTAGCCTTTCCCGGGGTGGATTGGCCTTGTGTTGTATGTCCTCTTTATCTTTTTATCTTAATGGAGCTAGAGACTGTGTGAAGAGATCTAAGTTTTATGAGATTGATGTTGTTTTTATACAAGAGACCCACAGTGATATTAGTAATGCTGTTGAGTGGGCTAAAAGGTGGGAAGGGATTGGCCATTCTAAGTCATAACATGTCTCGTACCGGTGGGGTCGGTCTTCTTTTTTCACGGAGTTTTATTCCCCACTCATATACTGTGGTTGAGGTTTTATATGGGAAACTTTTAAAAGTGTGCGCCTGGTATGAGAATGATGTTTTTATTTTTATTTGCGTTTATGCTCCAACCGGGGGGAGTCGATCGGATGCTATTTTTAGACACTTTGAACACTGTGTTGGCATCCTGTAATCAGACCGACTTCTTAATTCTGGGTGGGGACTTTAACTGTATTACAGATGACATGGTAGGTACCATGTTGAGCCCACCAGCCTCACGACACACAGTATCTCACGATTGTGGTGAGATACTGGGCTCATGACCTCCCAATGTTTGGAAAAGTTTTCATGATATCAGAGGCAATATACATTGGGTCCACTCCCGGGATATGCACTCTCCAATGGCGGACTGGATCATTATTTATAGTCGTAGCTTATCAAATGTCAGTGTTCACACAGTGTTCTGTTTCTTCCGTTTTGACTTTTTCAGATCATTGTTTGGTCCAGTGCAGACTTACTAAAGTGGCATTTTTGACCCTGCACTTTTCGATGTGTTAATTTTATTGAGCGTTTACTTTTTACTTTAATTTTTTCTGAAGACTTTTTTAAATCTCAGAAGGAGTATCTTTCCTCAGTTCAGCAGGTGGTGGGATCTAGCCAGGTGCATGCAGTGGGGCAAAAGTAGTTAGTCAGCCACTGATTGTGCAATTTCTCCTACTTAGAAAGATGAAGAGAGGTTGTAATTTTCATCATAGGTACATTCTACTATTAGAGCAAATGAGAAAACAAATTTCCAGGAAATCACATTGTAGGATTTTTAAATAATGTAATTGGTAAATCATGGTTGGAAAATAAGTTTTGGTCCAATAAAAAAGTTCAACTCAATACTTTGTAACATAACGTTTTTGGCATGACACAGGTCAAACGTTACTGTACGTCTTCACCAGGTTTGTGCACAAACTGTAGCGGTATTTTGGCCCATTCCTCCCATGCAGATCTCTCTAGAGCAGTTAATGTTTTTGGCTGTCCCTGGTAACCACAGACTTCACAATTTTCTATAGGGTTTGAGTCTGGAGACTGGCTAGGCCCTCCAGGACCTTGAAATGCTTTTTACGGAAGCCACTTCGTTGTGTTGCCTGAGAGGTGTGTTTGGGATCATTGTCTTTCTGAAGACCCAGCCAGTCCGTCTTCAATGCTCTCATTGATGGAAGGAGGTTTGGATTAAAATCTCATGACCACGTTGTGGTGAAGATGGTCCCGTTCCTTCTCCCTTAACACGGATCATCGTCCTGTCCCCTTGCTGAAAACAGCCCCAAAGCATGAGGTTTCACTCCCATGCTTTCCAGTGGTATGGCGTTCTTGGGATGCAACTCCAGCCATTTTTCCGTCCGTTGAGTTTTTCCAAAAGTTCTATTTTGGGTTTCATCTGACCCATATTCTCCATCCTCTTTGGATCACCCATATGGCCCCCCTCTCTGGCAAACTTCAGATGGGCCTGGACTGTACTGGTTTAAGCAGGGGGGCACGCCTGGCAACTGCAGATCTGAGTCCCTCTCGGCGTAGTGTCTTACTGATGGTAGCCTTTGGTTACTTTTGTCCCATTGTCCTCTGCAGATATTCCATCAGGTCCCTCCCTGTAGTTCTGTGATTTTTTGCTCACCGTTCTCATGATCATTTTGAACCCACGGGATGAGATTTTTGCGGGGCCCAGATCGAGGGATATTATCAATGGTCTTGTATGTCTTCCAATGGCTCCCACGTTCAAGTTTTCACACCACCTACTTGCTAATTGTGATTTACTCTTCCCATGATGGTGCAGGTCTACAATTTTTTCTTCCTGTGTCCTTCAACACTTTTTGGTTTTTGGCCATTGTTTGAGTTTGGAGTCTGATTGTTTGAGACTGTGACAGGTGTCTTTTATTACAAAACGAGGTCAAACAGGTGCCATTACTACAGGTATGATGGAGGACAGAAGAGCTTCTAGTAAAGCTCAGATTGCTTTGATAGTTGGCCTTCAGCTCTTTGTATTGCTGGGTCACTGTTTATTATCCTTTCTCCTGACAATACCCGCAAAAGACTGTCTATGGGCTTCAGAGTCCGGAGAGCTGAACACCACCAAGCACAGTATATCATGGTCCATCAGATTTTTAGGTAGTACTTTTGCCACTGTGGGCAGGTGCTAACGCCTGCTGGTAAAATGGAAATCTCCTGTAGATGCTGCATTGACTTTGAACTTGAATAACACCACCAGCGGATGACATGGCCCTCCACACCATCACAGACTGAGGACAACTCAGACATTTATAATACTTTCTCAATATATGCACAAATGTAGAGAATAGTGTGGAGGCTACATTAAGAATACAGTTTAAAAAAAAACAGAGCTCAAAATCTTTACCTGCAATTTTATTCGTATTTGTTGCAGAATGAAGTAAATCAACATGTAACATAAAATCTATAGTAAGGTTATATATGAAAATTAAGAATGTATGCAGCTAACTTTGTACTGTAATTAATGAATTCAATTCAAGAAAATTAAAACTACCTTAGGGCCTCTATTCATATTCAGATTATTGTCACATGCACAATATACAATGCACTCGTGAACTGCCAGGGAAATTTTCTAACGACTGTCCATTTATCTATGCTGTAGTTTGATGGAACAAACAAACAAAATGTTTGTGATTTTATGTGTGTGTGTGTGTATATATAATACGTATATTAAGTATATCTATATGTGTGTGGTTGTGTGGTGGTTTATTTATATATTATATGTGTGGTGTGTGTGTTGGTAATATATATGTTATATATGTTATATGTATGTATAGGTATATATAATGTATCCTTATTTATCTATTATATAATATATTCTATCTCGTCTATATATATATCTATATTAATCTAGATATATGTATATATATACACTGCTCAAAAAATAAAGGGAACACTTAAACAGCACAATGTAACTCCAAGTGTTCCCTTTATTTTTTTGAGCAGTATATATATGTATACACATTTATACATGCATAGCGGTATATACAGTCTGAGGGTTAGACATCCCCTGTTAGCCTACTGCATGTTATGCCCCAGAACAGACAATTCAAGGGAACCGATTATTAACTTGAAGGAACAATTTAAGTTCTTACAAACGTTTTTACGGTCTAACCGCTATGCATGTAATCCAGTCCAGTAGGTGGCGATAATGTACCAATACCGTATGCAAATCACCATAAACCCAAAAGAAGAAGAATATGAATTAGATCGCGATTATACGAGTAATATATTATATTATTGTATATAATTGTATAATTGTATATTATTGTATTGTCTCTGGTTACATTGGAAATGAATGGATTTTTATGAAACGACCTGAGCAAGTGAAAAAAGGACTTTACTGACATTTTATCTAGAGTTTAACAGTATCTTGGAGTTTTTTAGACGGTAAGTGAATTTTCTATAATAAAATCAAAAGTTATTTTACATCCCAAGTATATTATAAAAGGCAAAATAGTTGGGAAGGTGTGGTTGTTTATGTAAACAAACATGGCGGCAGCTGTGTTAGGTATGTGATTTCTGGCAAATGGCTGCATGTACACGGTTGAAAATCGGTATGCAGGTAGTCATAACAGTATTAAATATTTTGAGTTGGTGTTTTGGATTGTGTATTAAGAATATTTATGCTATTAAGAATGCAAAAAAATGGCGACCTATTGGGGCCGTACATGGGCCTGCAGGGGGCGCATCTGAAGTAAAGGTTTAAGGATTTTAATTGATTTTCCTTTTTACCACAGCATGAAAGACCTTTAAAGTCTTTCAAAACAATATGGTAAGGTGGATACACTGTGCTGGGTATGTGTTGAACTTTTGATTCAAGTTAAGTTATTTATTAATTTATTTATAATGTGATTTTTTTATGTAGCTGTGTTTTTCATTTTAATTATTTATTTTGACTGAAATGGTTGCTGTTTTAAAGCTGCTGTTTTAAAGAAGTGTGATCTGTTTTAAATGAAGGATGTTGAAAGTCTCTCTCTCTCTCTCTCTACCCCCTCACCCCCCCCCCCTTTCTCTCTCTCTCTCTCTCTCTCTCTCTCTGTGCATGCGTGGCGGTGTGAGTGAGGTGGTGGGGTACGAGAATATCATCTCTGCCTCTAGAATGAATAATGCTGTTGTGGTTTTCCTCAATGATGTTAAAAAAGCAGACACACTGACTGAGAACGGCATAGTGATAAATAACGAGCTGAAATTAGTTTCTCCCCTCAGTTGCCCTACTAAGAAAATCATGTTAGATAATGTTCCTCCCTTTATTTCAAATGAGGCTATTGCTAAGGAGCTCAGTAGGTACCGGCTTTTGGTCTCCCCCGTTAAGAAAATCCCCCTTGGTTGCAATTCCCCACTGTTAAATCACCTGGTTTCTTTTAGAAAAGTGGTCTTTATGGTGCTGAGAGAGGGTGTTGAGGAGTTGAACCTAGTGTTTAAATTTAAGGTGGATGGGTTTGACTACAGTATCTTTGTGTCTTCTGATGTTGAGATGAAATGTTTTAAATGTGGAAAAACAGATCATCTTGCACGTGCTTGTCAAGAGAATCTTTCTGGTGATCCTGGTGTTTCTGAGCAGCCGGAGCAGGAGGTAGTGGAGTCTGTTGAAGCCGTTCCACCTGCGGCTGTGGCACGGCTTGCTGCTGAGAGCGCCGTGTCGGCTGCTGCACTAGACCCAAACGAGAGCAAACCCAAAGCCCAGCCAGAAGCTGCCCCGATAGTAGAACCCGGGACTGTGCTGGAGCTGGACGAGGCAGGTACAGGGGTGCAGAGCCCCTATCTAGAACACTGGTTACCAAGTCAAGTCAAGTCAAGTCAGATTTATTTATATAGCGCTTTTTACAATGGAGCATTGTCTCAAAGCAACTTTACAAGTTTAGATTATCTCCTAATAACTACGTCCAATCCCAAATTGAGCAAGCCTAGGGCGACAGTGGCAAGGAAAAACTCCCTAGTTCTAGGAAGAAACCTTGGGAGGACCAAGACTCAAACAGTACCACAGTAATCCAGGGGGATGGAGGAGACATGGAGATTGAAGATTGCTTCCCAGACTGTAAACTGTTTATACATGATGTGAAGCATTTTAGGAGAGAAGGAGCATTCCATGATGTTGAGATATTTCGGTTAAAGAAACTGATTACTAAAGCTAACGAGGAAACCCCTGATAGTGACTTGTAGAATGTTTGGTGTTTTTTATACTGAAATGGCTCATATTAATTTATTTGCCTTATTTATTTAGTGTTTTTATCTATAACTTGTTTTTATGAGTGGGATTCAAATTGCAAGTTTAAGTATTAATGGTGCTAGAGATCATGAGAAGAGAGAAAGGCTGTATGATGCGATGTTACAAGAAACACACAGTAATGCTCATAATTCTGCCGAGTGGGTCAGGGAGTGGAATGGGCTGGCAACTTTAAGTCATAACACTTAGTGCTGGAGTCACTCTACTGTTTGCTTGCAATTTTATTCCGGTTTCTTATACAGTTGATGAAATTTTAAATGGGAGCTAGGGTTAGGGTTAGGCTTTTAAAAGTGAAAACATTTTATGAGAATGGGGTTTTAGTTTTTATCTGTGTGTACACTCCCACTAATCCGGTGGAGAGAATGACTTTTTTGGATAAACTAAATGATGTCATTGCTAACTGTAGCACTGCTGAGTTTTTAATTTTGGGTGGAGATTTTAACGGCACATTCGTCAACTTGGTGGAAACCATGCAGAACCTCATTTAGCTTCCTGTAAGCACCTGTGGGAGATGGCTGAGGACCACGAGTTAAGTCAAATATGGAGAACGTCACATAAAAAGCAGAGACAATACACGTGGGTCCATTCGGTAGACAATACACTCACCATGGCAAGACTAGATCGGTTTTATACTTTCAAGCATCAACTGACTTTTTTTATAAAGGCTTTTTTATTGTCCCAGTAAGCATCACTGACACAGCATGGTTCAGTGTTTTATCAGGAAAAAGTAATATTAAACAAAAGAGTGCTTACTGGCATTTTAACACTGCCCTCTTTGAAGATGCCAGTTTTTTTTATTAGCCCTTTGTTTATTTTTGTAATTCTTTTAAGTCAGAGAAAGTGTGTTTTAGCTCATTACAACAGTGGTAGTATGTGACTACAAACAAGTTATGTCAGCAGTACACTCTCAATGTCACTAGAGACGTTATCAGATCTCTAACAGCCCTAGAGACAGAAATATGAGACTTGGCCCTCACCTCTCCTCCACTCGCACGCTGAGCACCGGCTCCCCACAGGGCTGTGTGCTAAGCCCCCTGCTATACTGTCTCTACACCCATGACTGCAGTCCGGCCTACGACAACAACCTTATTGTCAAGTATGCTGACGACAACCACAGTGGTCGGGCTCATCTCAAAGGGTGACGAGGCAGCCTACAGACAGGAGATCCTGATGCTCGAAGCCTGGTGTTATGAGAATAACCTGGTCCTGAACACCAGGAAAACCAAAGAAATCATTGTCGACTTCAGGAAGCACAGCACAGACCTAGCCCCTGTGTACATCAACGGCGAGTGTGTGGAGAGGGTCCACACCTTCCGGTTTCTTGGTGTCCTGTTCTCTTCTGCTATCTCCTGGACAGAGAACACTACAACGGTCATCAAGAAGGCTCAACAGTGGCTACACTTCCTGAGAGTCCTTAGGAAATGCAACCTAGACACCAACCTGCTGCTGACCTTCAGTCAGCACAGGAGATCATTGGCCGCCCTCTCCCCTCCCTGATGGACATTTACACCTCACACTGCATCAGCAAAGCAAATGCCATCATCAAGGACTACTCCCACCCTGGCTTCGGTCTGTTTGATTTGTTGCCCTCAGGGAAGCGCTACAGGTGCATCAGATCAAGAACCAACAGACTCAAGAACAGTTTTTTCCCGAAAGCCATAACCACACTAAATTCATAAATGCACTGATCTTTAGTCCAATCTCCACACATCATCACCCCCCGGTCTTCTCTACATCTACTGTGCAATAATCCACATCTATTAGTAACACCTTGTTACATTCCACTATAATGCAACATTTGTATAATGTGGAACAACATTACACTCACTACCTACATCCACTATGTGCAATACTGGATTATGTGCAATAGCAACTGTATTTTAACAGTATCTATTTATTACTACCTCTGACTTATGCACCGTTTTGCACATTTCTTTGTCATATTTTCGTATGTGTTGCACTGGAAAGAAGTGGCTTTAATCTTATTGTACATAAGTATAGTGACAATAAATTCTATTCTATTCTAAATAGCGGAAATTCAGTGTTTCGAGGCCACAGGAGACCGAGGGTTTACTGAAGCCCTCAGGCATCATGATTGACTTGTTGGGCACTACAGCACAGGGGGCGCTGGTCCGTTTGTGCTTTAAAATCGCAAATGAGATGGATGCTCCTTCCAAGTTCTCTTTTAGTCTTGAGAAAAAGAATGGACAGAAGAGGTTTATACATGCTTTGCAAACAGAATCAGGGGATCTTGTAACAGAGCCTTCTGCAATTCGAAAGCAGACAGTCAGCTTTTATTCAAAGCTGTACAGCAGCAGGGAGGAGCGCCAGGTATAGATAGTTTTCCTGTGGAATTTTACAAGGTATTCTGGGCAGAATTAGGGCAGGACTTGCTGGAGGTTCTACAAGACAGCAAAAGGAGAGGGAAGCTTCCCCTGAGCTGCAGGAGAGCCGTCCTGACCCTTCTGGAAAAAAAGGGAGACCTGACCCATCTGAAGAACTGGCGCTGGGTGTCTCTACTGTGCACTGACTGCAAGTTGCTCTCAAAAGCATTGGCCTCAAGACTATCCATATTGACCAGTTGTACTGTGTGCCCGGTAGATCTATGTTTGATAATGTTCATCTAATTTGAGATATTCTAGACATCTCCAAATTGTTGGGCTTAAAATCTGGTCTTATTCTTTTGGACCAGGAAAAGACTTTTGACAGGGGTGAACACGAATATATGTGGAAAGTGCTGGAAGACTTCGGGTTCAGCCCAGGTTTTATAGCTATGGTCAGGATTTTGTATGAGGACATTGAGAGTGTATTGAACGTTAATGTTGGTTGATGTGCCCCTTTTAAAGTGTACAGAGGTATTCGCCAAGGCTGTTCTTTATCAGGTATGTTATACAGCCTAGCCATTGAACTTATTTTATGCAAACTAAGAGGTCAACTTTCTGGTTTTAATTTGCCCCACTTCAGTGCCTCCCTTTGCCTGAAGGCTTATGCAGATAACTTTGTTGTGATGGTGGCCACACAAAAAGATGTTAATATATTAAGTGCTTTTTTAAAAGACTTTGAGGTTGTATCATCTGCAAAAGTAAACTGGGGAAAGAGTGAGGCCATTTTAGTTGGGGAATGGGGTGGTGGTGAGCCGACACTACCGGGAGGTTTAGTGTGGAGGTGAGCCGACACTACCGGGAGGTTTAGTGTGGGTAGCCCTGAGTTTTTAAGTAAAACACTGGGAAGGCATGGTAGAATGCACAAAGGGCAGACTAAGCAGGTGGAAGCAGTTGGTCCCAAGGGTGTCGTATAGAGGGAGAACACTGGTCATGGAAGAACCCCTACTGGAAGAACCCCTGATTTTCCGTACTCAGTTGGACATCTCAGCGGTGACTGGCTTCATCAAGGATCATCACACTTCGGCAACTGGTGGACATCACTGGAACGAACCTATCATGAGCAGAAAACCTGGCAGCGCGTCATTTTACGTGTGTTACCACTTTGTGGCTGATGCTCAAAGATGAGGATGAAAACGTTTTAGTGCCAGTTGCAATCCAAGGACAAGAGAAGCACAGATGAACAAACAGAGCAGGGTCAGAGCTGAGGATCAATCCAAACTTGGTAGCCAAAACAAGGGGCAGAATCCAAGAACAAACAAACACAAAAAAAACACCAAAAAGAAATTGTTGTAATCGAATGAAAATGTATATGTATCAATGTAATGATGAAATACAGTGGGGTAAAAAGTATTTAGTCAGCCACTGATTGTGTAAGTTCTCCGACTTAGAAAGATGAGAGAGATCTGTAATTTTCATCATAAGTACACTTCAACTATGAGAGACAAAATGAGAAAAACAAATCCAGGAAATCAGATTGTAGGATTTTTAAAGAATTGAATTGTAAATCATGGTGGAAAATAAGTATTTGGTCACCCACAAAAAAGCAAGATTTCTGGCTCTCACAGACCTGTAACTTCGTCTTTAAGAAGCTCTTCTGTCCTCCACTCGTTACCTGTATTAATGGCACCTGTTTGACCTCGTTATCTGTATAAAAGACACCTGTCCACAGCCTCAAACAGTCAGACTCCAATCTCAACCATGGCCAAGACCAAAGAGCTGTCGAAGGACACAGGAAGAAAATTGTAGACCTGCAGCAGGCATTTTATATATATAAAATGGACACTACAGACCTTTGTGTGTTTGGTGATTTGAATGTTATCCCTCCTGATGTTGACAAGAAATTTCTTTCTGATCTCCTCGTCCAGCGGAAACGAATGAAACCTCACAATAGAGTTGTACCTTGCTGACACCAAACACAACGAGACAGAACAATGTTCTGATGCCCCTCGTTCTTGTTTTTGAAATCGCAAAGCGTTCTTACTCATTATGCGAATGTAAATCTCTGTATTCCCAGCACTTCAGAACTTTGTGTACAGTCGCCTAAGCTGACCAAAAACTGGAATGCCAGTATAAAGACTAACGGAAACGCGTCACAGTCCTGTAGTGCATAGTGTCTATTAATATATATGGGCAGAGATTTTACATAGATGCAACTAATTAGTGATCAGTTGATGAGATTTTTCAGACAGCTCTAGCAAGTTATTTTCAAACAAATGACTAGCAACAAATCTATCGACTTTTTGTACAAAATTATACAGTGTTATTTGTAAATGATTTGTTTGGTTTGTCCTGTGCAGAGATTAAGAGAGAAAGGAAAGGACTGATACCATCTGACACTAGGCAGCACGTAAATACGATATGATGACATAAGCAAATTAGCGAATTAAATATTCTAGCAATATTTAGTGACTTTTCAAGCAGGCTTTAGCTAACACAATGAGTGAGCAAAGTGTTTAAACACTCCAGCAGCACTGCTGTGTCAGGTTCACTCATTCCAGTGCAATGCACACTGCCACATGAGTGTTACTGCTGAGAATGATCCACAACCCAAATAACATAAGAACACCTGTGTGGGCAATGGCCATTGAATAACAGAGGGAAAGGGAGCTAACAAAGTATAAAGATCAACAGGTGGACTACAATTTAATTGCAGAACTACAAAGTGAGCCTACTGTATATGCTTAGTGTAGATGATAAAATGAGTGTAGAAACAAGATGGTGGTTTTAACGTTATGTCTGATAAGTGTATATGAGGTGAAAACTATATCAGTAAATTACTCAGGTTGCATGATGCATTTGGGTATCATGTCAATTCAATGCTAATTCCATGCTAATACTGATTCAGTATTCAGGTAATTATGTATGATCATTTTCGTAACACAAACTTAGTTTGCACAATACAGACTGATTAACATACTGGTACTAATGTATCTATAACAACACTTAGAAATGTTAAAAATAACATCACAAAGGTACTGTGACCTGTGTGTACTGAGGACATAAGCCTGTTTGTTCACTAAAGGGCTCTTATTGTTCTGTTACTGACTAAAACAGAAATCACTTCCAGTCTGAGTTCCCCATTCTCTCTGTGATGCTGCAAACACCACAATAGTGGTGAACAAGAAAATGTGTTTTGAAGCAGCGAAGTCAGACCTTAATCCAAGTCCAATTGTTAGTTCTTTGTTTGGCAGAATGTGATTGCCTATAATTGTGACTTTGGTGTTCAGACCACATTTTATCAGTTAAGAATGAAGAAATCAATATACATAAGACTGGCTCTTAGCATTTGAGAGACATGTGATAAACATATTTTGATCGTTTTTAATAAAAAGACAGTTTAAACATGACATAAAGTATAATTTAAAAAGAATATATACTATTACCCATGTTTTTGGGTGTCTTCAAAAATTTGGCTATATAATGTTGCTCAGATTGTTGCCTTACCCCAACCTATAGGGTGCCATTCTACAATGCTAGGAGTTAAAAGACTGACTGATCAAGGGGAAGCAAGATGTCCTATTTTGAGAACATTGTGATTTTGATTTTCTTAGATTTATTTCTTGTTTAGTACATTTGTATCCTGACACAGTGTGAGACTTGGATCAATTCAATCTTCACGTTTTTTATTCCTCAATTCTCAAAACCCTAAGCAAGTATTCAAAAGCCCTGGTACAAGTGGGCTCAGAGTGTGTTAGTAGTCAGCCAAGTAGGTCAGTTAGTTGGTCAGTATTTCCTACAAATCTTCATGAATGATTTTGGGAAGCATTGATTTATAACTGCATTTCATCCTCTACTATTGTGTTTCAACTGTAGGCTACTGTATAAATTTATTATTAGTAACTCACCACAGAATTCAGAGCAACGAGAAGGACGATCGGGTTTGTGACAGACCATCCGACAGGACATGCACTGTTTGACCAATCCATCCCAGTAGTGGTTGTTAGCACAGCCTCGAGTCATTACCTTTTAGAGACACACACGCGCAAAAAAACAATTTACTCCACTAAAAGGCTGACACAATACTCGCATATGTTCACTTTCTCTTTTTTGAAGTTGAAGGAGAACAGAAAATCTTAATTTGTTCATTTGCATTTTCTCAGTGATCATCTGACTTCATAAATATGCCTTAGTAATACTCATGTGGCTTCAGAGCACTAAAGTAAATCCAGCTGAACATAAAAGTAAGCAAGTGTAGGTGTTTTTGGTAGTGCGTGTACAAGCTGAACACTTACCTTTCTTTAGCAGTTGTGGAAAATGTGAGAATGAAAAGTGGATGGGTCAGCATGTGGGTGTGCTGGACATGATTTGAGTTTCACATTTATTTCCATAAAGCCTCATAGCCCTGCCCATTTTGAATCTTTGTAGTTTACAGTCTCTTACTGGCAGTGCAAAATAACCCAAATCAGAAAAAGTTTGAACTGAAATATACAAATCACATCTTTATTTGAGGAGCATTGTTTTAAACATTTCAATAATTTTCCCATGAAACTGGAGATCGTCTGCTCACCTTTGTGCCAAGTCATGATTATAATCATCTGTTGACATCACCCGTTTGAAAATACTAGCCTTACATTGATTTTGGTTGTACTACAGGCTGTCTTGCACTGGTCTGCTGCTGAAGTATTCCACTAGCAGAGCAAAGCTGATATAGCTGGTTAAACTGGCCCAACTCAATTTTTTGAGTGATTCTGTAAACACTTGTGCCAATAAGTGATAGAATTGTCATAAAAACACTCACAAATATTTATTCCTACAATTAACCTCTGTGAATGTAAATGTAATGAAACGTTAACAAGCAACACTGACACGGAAATAGTTATTAATGGTAAAAATGTAAATTACGAACTCATGTTTTCGAACCCAAAATATATTCATCCTCTCATTTTCACACCTGCAGCCAGAGAGACTGAAGATGGCCTGGTAGACTTGTATGTCACAAACTGCCTACAAAAACCTACAAAACCCAGATTGCCTACAAAAATCTACAAAACCCAGAATAGAGACAGAGAAAACCAGTGAAGCTTAACTGAGCACACAGATGGCAGGAAACACTTGCTCATAACTCACCAAGTCAAAACCAAGCACCTGCTGAAATAGTCAAGCTGACATCCAATTCCCCATAACTCACCAAGTTGAGGGGTATAATGTATGTGAGCATATATGACCGCTGAAGGTTTGTTTTTACAACACAGATGTCTTGCATTGAATCAGTGTTTTTTGCCTTACCACTTATTAACAAATATACTGGCAGAAACATATAAATCACTTAGTGGTGATTGAACGTTTGTGAACCATTTAGAATTTTCTATATTTCTGCTTAAATATGACCTAAAACATGATCAGATTTTCACACAAGTCCTAAAAGTAGATAAAGAGAACCCAGTTAAACAAAATATTATACTTAGTCATTTATTTATTGAGGAAAATTATCCAATATTACATATTAGTGAGTGGCAAAAATATGTGAACCTTTGCTTTCAGTATCTGGTGTGACCCCCCCCCCCCTGTGCAGCAATAACTGCACCTAAATTTTTCCTGTAACTGTCGATAAGTCCTACACACCGGCTTGGAGGAATTTTAGCCCATTCCTCCGTACAGAACAGCTTCAGCTCTGGGATGTTGGTGGGTTTCCTCACATTAACTGCTCACTTCAGGTCCTTCCCCAACATTTCAATTGGATTAAGGTCAGGACTTTGACTTCATTCCAAAATATAAAATGTATTCTTCTTTAACCATTCTTTGGTAGAACGGCTTGTGTGCTTAGGGTCGTTGTCTTGCTGCATGTCCCACCTTCTTTTGAGATTCAGTTCATGGACAGATGTCCTGACATTTTCCTTTAGAATCTCTGATATAATTCAGAATTCATTGTTCCATCAATGACGACAAGCCGACCTGCCCAGATGCAGTGACTTTCTCCTTGAAACCCTGCCATGCACACCATTGTTGTTCAGTGTTCTTTGGATGGTGGACTCATGAACATTAACATTAGATGATGTGAGACAGGCCTTAAGTTGCTTAGAAGTGACCCTGGGGTCCTTTGTGTGGAATTTCCTCGATTTAACTATGGAGGAATTTAGACTCCTGTCTAACTGTGTATTGGTGGAGTCCAAACTCGTTAGATATGGTTTTGTAATCATTTCCAGCCTGATGACCATCAACAACTCTTTTTCTGAGGTCCTCAGAAATCTCCTTTGTTTGTGCCATGATACACTTCCACAAACATGTGTTGTGAAGAGCAGACTTTGATAGATCCCTGTTCTTTAAATAAAACAGGGTGTCAACTCACACCTAATTGTCATCCCATTGATTGAAAACACCTGACTCTAATTTCACCTTCAAACTAACTGCTAATCCTAGAGGATCACATACTTTTGCCACTCAGTAATTTGTAATATTGGATCATTTTCCTCAATAAATAAATGACTTTAATAAAATACTTTATTTCTAAATTACTTCTAACAACTGATAAGGCTTTAATTGTTGGAGACTTTAATATTCATTATGAAAACGAGTATGATCCTCTTAAAATTGCATTTGATTCCATTATAAAATCTATGGGTATCACCCAGAATGTACTAGGTCCTACCCACTGCTGTAATCATACCTTAGATTTAATACTAACACTTGGTATCGATATTGATAAGCTTGCTGTTATACCACAAAGTGATTTAATCTCAGAACACTCTGTG